>JUFY01029270.1:0-19572 GCA_001855655.1 Leptopilina clavipes | reverse complement strand
AAAAATAAATAAGAAAATAAAATAATAATAATGACAAAAATAATAATAATAATAATAATAATAATAATAATAATAATAATAATAATAACAGTAATAATAACAGTAATAATAAAGCAAAAAAAAATAAATAAAAAAATAAAATAATAATAATGAGAAAAATAATAATAATAATAATAATAATAATACTTATTAATAATCGGTTACTATCAATAATTTTTTGGACAAAATTTGATCGGATATGTTCAATTCGAAATTTTGGTTTATGTTTTTTTTTCCACAGGAATATATCTATAATTTAGCAATGATTTGTGTAGATTGCTTTCGGCATTTGGAGATAATCTTGGCAAAATGCAAAATCGAGATACGCTCGAGGCAAATTGCTCTACTCGCATCAATGTGTACGGTTAGAATTACGATTGTGTAAATGAAAACAATGTCCAATATTAATACCTTAACAAACCCTTGGTTATAAACAGAAGTAAATACATATTACAATAAATAATTTTAATCTGACACCATAGACAGTAAGCGATTATTCTTCTAAAACTGACTTATACTACTTAGAAATAAAATTAGAAAGTTTTTACACCATGTCTGACTAAATCTGATTTTTACTACTTAGAGTAAATTTACAAGATTTTGGTACATTTTGTCCGACTAAAACTGACTTCTACTACTTAGAAATAAAATTAGAAAGTTTTACACAATGTCTGACTAAAACTGATTTTTACTACTTAGAAATAAAATTAGAAAGTTTTACACAATGTCTGACTAAACTGATTTTTACTACTTAGAGTATATTTACAAGATTTTTCTACATTTTGTCCTACTAAAATTGACTTCTACTACTTAGAAATAAAATTAGAAAGTTTTACACAATGTCTGACTAAATCTGATTTTTACTACTTAAAGTAAATTTACAAGATTTTGGTACATTTTGTCCGACTAAAACTGACTTCTACTACTTAGAAATAAAATTAGAAAGTTTTTAAACCATGTCTGACTAAAATTTTTTACCATTAAGGCAAAATTGAAGAAGAAATTGAAACCGTTTGTCTGACTAAAACTGACTTTCACTACTTAGAAATAAAATTACAAATTTTTACAACACAAGCTCTGAGTAACTTTTTTTTACTATTGAGAAAAAAATTGCTAGAATTTGTCTGACTTAATGTGATTTTTACTACTGAGAAATTAATTACTAGAATATGTCCGACTTGAAATGATTTTTACTACTTGAATATTGAAAGAATTCAAAAATGTTCGACTAATAACTGATATCTACTACTTTGAGTAAATTTTATTTCTCACTATTTTCCCCTTAATTTCTCATTTGCAAAAAGTTTTTTCACTTTATTTGAAAAATTATAAATTTTGTCGAAAAGTTTTCCTGGAAAAAAACATTTATCAAGCATAAAATGTGGTGGATTTTGTTGGTTTTCTGACACAAGGACCAATAAGTATCCAATATATCTTCTTTACCACTGTCCTTTAGAAAACTGTCTTCAGGATATAGTGACCACACATAGTTTCCACTGCACAAACTTTTCTCAACTCATCTCATAAACTTTTATATCACTGGATTTATTTTATTTGATTCGAGAGGTTTGAAATTTTCCTCTTAAAAGTTCAAAAAAAAAAAGTAAAAATAAAAAAAACAATGAAGTTGGAAAAAATAATTACACTTTATTTTATTTGATTCGAAAGACTGGGAATTTTTTAATCAAATGTTTCAAAAAACCAAAAGTTTGAAAAATTAATTACAATTTAAGATTTTTTTTTATTTGATTCGAAAGACTGGGAATTTTTTAATCAAATGTTTCAAAAAAACCAAAGTTTGAAAAATTAATTACAATTTAAGATTTTTTTTTATTTGATTCTAGAAGTTTTGAAAAATTTCTCTCTGAAAACTTACAAAAAGCAAATAGTTTGGAAAAATACTTACACTTTACTATTTAAATTTTTTTTATTCTAGAGATTTTGAAAATTATTTAAATTTTTCTCTCTGAAAACGCAAAAATTGGATACAATATTTACACTTTCGTATTTTACTTATTTAGAAAAAATATTATTTTCTAAATTCTTTATTCGTGTTATTTTATATCAATGTTAAACTTAAATAAATGTTTTTCTCTCATTTTGAATTTTTTATTTTGGAGATAAAAAAGATAAAAGTTTTCGCTATATTATAAAATGGTTAGAGATTCTACGGATTAGAGAAAGAAATTGAATATAAAAATTGGAATGATTGTAAAAATGTTTTGCGTGCTGTAAAAAAATTTTTCTCTTTGCGTCCATTTTTATTCACACTTGGCGTGGTTTTATGTCGAGTGTGTCATCATTTGTCCACATGGGGATATTCTGTCTTTTACAACTTGAAAATCGATCAAGAAGGTAACATGTCAAATTTCTCAAGAAATATATCGGCAGAGAATATTTATTTGCCCGTTGATATTTCTTTTTTATTATTCTCCTATAACAGACGACATGTACATTATATTTTTCTTTTTTGACTTTTCTCTCCGTTAATATCTTATTCCATTTTATATGATTATTTATGAGACTCGAAATGTAATTTATATGCGAATAATGTAAATGGATATTTTCAAAGTTACATTGACCTGGAAATTTAAATACCAAAATTGAACTTTTCCTCAACGAATATTTTTTGAATTTTCCCTACCCTTTTTTTGTCGTTCAAATAAATTAAAATTTATTAAAACCGCAAAAAAAAAAATTTCTCTTTTTCAAATTAGAGACAAGGTATTATTAAAATTGAAAAATCCATATGAATATTAAATTCCCTTTCGTTATATAATATTGAGAAATTATTTATAAATTGAGAAATATTTCTTCGCGCTTTATCAACTTTTCATGTCGATCAAACTTAAAAGTGCAGACGGAAGTTTGCGAAATGAAGGACTGCAAGTTTTCTTATTCGAAGTTATAAACTTATATTCGCTTCGGAAATCGCATAGAAAAACTTAGAGAGAACCAAAAAAGTAAAAGCTGGGGGGGAGGACAATTTTCAATTGGAAATGAAAATCACTTTAAATCTGACATCCTCTGTAAATTCTTTGATAGATGAATTTTTACCTTCAAAGTTTTTTTCTTTATTCAATTTATTTCATATATATATATATAGAAAAATGCAAACAAAATTCAAAGAATTTCCGCAGTAAATTTCCTTTGAGGTAGGAAAAGTTAATTTTTTTTTTCATAAAATTAAAAAAAAAATACTTATTTTTTGATGATTAAAATTGCGATGAATTTTTGAAATTTATTACTCATAAAACACTTCTTGGTTAAAGTTTTTATTTTCCTTTTGGATTTTGTTTTTTAAGCCGTTAAAATGAAACGTGTTTCAATATTGAGTGTCTTGATCCAACGTCTCGTATAGAACGAAATATCATGAAAAAGCAGCAGTGGTGAAATGTTATCAGAAACTTTATGAGTCGCACATATGACACATGTTCCAATATTTTATACTTATACCATCTTGAAAATGACCTCGCCTTTTCTCTCACTCTCTCCTTTGTGTATAAAAAAACACTCTAAAAAGAAAATAAATAAATGTTTTAAAACTTGTATAGAAAAAAACACTAAAAACAAAAAAATTATTCGGTAATTCTAATCATTTTTTTTTAAATCTTGATATTAATTTTCCTATCAATTTAAAATCGAGAAAAAATTTTTTTATTCAAATTTAAAAATAAAGGGGAATTTAAATTATTATTATTATTATTATTATTAATTATTATTATCGAAATATTTTTGTGACCCTGTTAATAAAATAGGGGAAATTTTTTTTCCATTTATAGAAAGAGGAAAATTGAACACGAATTTTGATGACAGGTGATGACTTTGGAAGGATGTGAACTGAAACTGTAAAATTTAAATTAAGTTTAAATTTAGTGTATTGCGATAGGTTTAGATATCAATTGTTGTAGATTATAGATATAGTAAGCTGTACATATAACTATATATATATACCCATAACCATATATCGACAGAATTGTCTAACCAAATCTGAAAATGATTTGCGGTTTGTGGTTCTGTGAATTCCGTATCTCATGATTCCAGTCCACAGCGACAATTTCAAATTCCCCTTGACATTGCAATATACCACGTTTGCATGTAGATATATTTTTTTGCACAATTTTTTTCTATTCCCAGTGTACACGTTTCAAATTTATTGAGAGAAAAACAGGAAAAAAAAATTTATTTTACTTATTTTTGATTATTTGGAAAATTTAACAGAACTTTAAGCAATAGAATTAAAAGTAACTTTCACTATACTTAGAGTGTAAAATTATAAGAATATGGGACCATTTGTCTGACTTGAAATAACTTTTACTACTGAGGTAAAAAATACAGTAAAATTACAAAGATTTGATACGAATTGTCTGACTTAAACTTACTTTTACTACTTTTACAGTAAAATTGCAAATATTTAATACGAATTGTCTGACTGAAACTTACTTTTACTACTTCTACAGTAAAATTACAAAGATTTATTACCAACTGTCTGACTAAAACTGACTTTTACTACTGAGACAAGAATTATCAAAATATGTCTGACTTGAAGTAATTCTTGCTACTTAAAAATAATAAGAATTAAAAACGTCTGACTAAAACTGAATTTTACTACTAAGAGAATAATAAACAGAATATGTCTGACTGAAAGCGACTTTTACCACTTAAAAAATTACAAAAATCCAAAGAGGTCTGACTAATAACTGATATCTATTACTTTTAGTAAAATTATAAAGTTTAAGTGCCTTTTGTCTGACTAAAAATGACTTTCACTACTTTTAGAAAAATAACATAGGTTTGCAACGCAATGTCTGACTAAATCTGATGTTTACTACTGAGAAATAAATTACTAGAATCACGAAAAGTAAAAAACGTCTGACTAATATCTTTTATCCACTTTTAGTAAAATTATTAAGTTTAAGTGCCTTTTGTCTGACTAAAAACGTTTTTTCTACTAAAGTGAAGATTACAGAGAATTAAAAACTGGAAAAATTGTATTTTATAAAATATACTTATTATTAAAATACTTATTAGTAATTTTCAGAAAATATTATTATTGTAATAGTTCTATTAATGTTATTAGTATTATTAGTATTATTAGTATTATTAGTACTATTAGTATTATTAGTATTATTAGTACTATTAGTATTATTAGTATTATTAGTACTATTAGTATTATTAGTATTATTAGTATTATTAGTATTATTTGTATTATTAGTATTATTAAAGTCATTAGTATTATTATAACAGAATTCTAAGTAAAATATATTTTTATTAGTAACTTTTTATTTATTTTAATTAAACTGAATGTTTCTTTCAATTCTTTCTACTTTCATGCAATTTTTTCCTTTCCTTGATAAATTACAGTCAAGGAGAAATTCGTCGACAGTTTGATGAACGGTTGAAGTTGCAATTTATAGAGGAATGTCTCAGTTCACGAAAAGTGCAATCAAACGGAAATGTTTCTAAGTGGTGAACTAGAAGTTGAATTATACATTAGGGAAAATCCGTTGTTCCTAAGAAGTAAATATTGAATCTATTATCACAGCCTCCTGCTGGTTCCTCTTTCCTGAAATTCTAACAAGCAAGAACGAAGTTTGTATAATTTAACAAGAATAATTAAAGGACACTTCATTATAAGCAGGAAAATTTAGAAATATAAAACTACGTTACTGCTGAATACAGTCAATATTTTACACTTCAGGCCATAATTAAGAAAAAGTAAAAAAAAAAACAAGGTGTTTTTTTTACTTTTTATTGATATAATTTTCTACTAATTACCATTTTGCTCGACTTTCTCCAATTGACTGATTAATTATTTCATTAGTTAATTAACTGTAATTTACTGTTTAATGGGGAAAATACTATTCTCTCTTGATTTCATAATGAATAATTAATAAACTGATATGTCATGACTGAAGAGATCTTCTTTTTCTTACCCAATTAACGATAAACTATTAATTAAAAGAACACTAATTTACCTAATGAAAGGGAAAAAAGTTCTTCAACTGGAAATAATTATAATTATCCTACTTTACAGTTGTAAATTAAATTACAAAGTTATATAATTACATTATATTCAAAATTACAAAAATAGGTAAATAAATGTTGTTTGCTCATTAAACTCCGTATAAATAGATATTAATTGACGAAAGTATTATGAATTATTAATTAAATTGCTAATTGCTAATGCATTGAATGAAAATTAAATTTCTTTTGAAGAAATAAATTCCAATCAAGGAAAATATCTTGAAAAAGCATATTTGGAGTTTCAATGTCGGCGCCAACTTGGTGAGATCAAATTAATTCTTCAATAAGCGCGCTTGTTTGAGAAGAAGGGAAAACTTGAAGTTTAAACATTGTTAATGTTTGCTTTGGAAAGGCAATTTGTTGCTTGGCAAGTTATGTTGAAAATTCTCTCATAAGTGACAATAATTTTGTAAATAATTTCAAAAGAACTTTGTTGTTTCATTTAGTGATTGAGACTTCCTTGCCAAATAGTTTAATCTAAATTGGATTACTATAAAATTGGCAAAAAAAAAAAAAAAAAGAAAAAAAAAGAAAAAAACAGTAAATAAGACTTTGAAATACAATGGCTGACTAAAACTAACTTTCACTACTTTCACAGAAAAATTACAAAGATTAAATACAAAAAGTCTGACTTAAATTTACTTTTACTACTTTTACAGTAAAATTGCAAATATTTAATACGAATTGTCGGACTGAAACTTACTTTTACTACTTTTACAGTAAAATTACAAATATTTAATACGAATTGTCTGACTAAAACTTACTTTTACTACTTTTACAGTAAAATTACAAATATTTCATACGAATTGTCAGACTAAAACTAACTTTCACTACTTTCACAGAAAAATTACAGAGATTAAATAAAAATTGTCTGACTTAAACTTACTTTTACTACTTTTACATTAAAATTGCAAATATTTAATACGAATTGTCTGACTGAAACTTACTTTTATTACTTTTACAGTAAAATTACAAATATTTAATACGAATTGTCTGACTAAAACTTACTTTTACTACTTTTATAGTAAAATTACAAATATTTAATACGAATTGTCTGACTAAAACTGGTTTCTACTACTTTTACAGTATAATTACTTGGATGTAAAATAAAATGTCTGATTTAAACTGACTTTTACTACTGAAACAAATATTATCAAGTTATGTCTGACTTAAAATGATTTTTACCACTTAACGAATTGTAAGAATTTCAGAACGTCTGACTAAAACTGATTTTTACTACTCAAGCAAATATTATCAAATTATGTCCGACTTGGAGTGATTTTTACTACTTAATTTATTATAAAAATTCAAAAACGTCTGACTAAAACTCACTGTCACCACTTTTACTATAAATAAACAAAATTTCAATTTCTTTTGTCGAACTTTTGTCATTTAATTTGTCATTAACAAATGTCATTTTTTACTGACACTAAAATAAAACTTTATGTCTGGCAAAAACTGACTTCTACTACTTATATTAAATTGCAAAAAAGTTTATTATAATTTTATTAGTAATAAATATTTGTTCAACACTTGATTTTTTATCATTATTTTTAATTTCTTTCCTTCGTTGTTGTTTATTGTTTTTCCTTTTTTCTTTTGTTAATTACAATTTTTTTATTATTAATTTTACAATCATTTGATTATTTATTTTTATCATTCAACTAATTTTTAACATAATTGTTAAAAATAATAAGGTAAAATATTCATATTTAACAAATGAATTTTTTTCCCTCATGTAGAAAATTTTTTTCTTTTGTAATGAAAGATCCGTAAATTATAAATCAACTTTTTTATGAGTGTAGATACAATTTTCGCCATAATTTACAAAGGGAAAAAAATACAAGGAATATATTTTCCAGTCAGAACAATGTGTCCTGATTTCCATTCATTTAGGAGGGTTCGTGTTGACATAAGGTTGATGAAATTATCAAAGTGCAAAGAGGAGATATAATAAATTAGTCTGGAATCTTAAATGAGTTATTGTAACTGAAATTTTCCAATTTTATATTTATTAGAAAAACCCTTTTAAATTTTGTTGTTAATATTAATTTTGACTGTTTTTTATTTTTTTCGTTTCTTTCTTTTTCAATTGGTTTTCTTTATTTTTTTTTTATTATTTTTCACACTTATTTCAGTTCTCTATTATATGTTTCTATTTTTTTTATCTTCGCTCTAAATATTTGTCTGTGCATTTTGTTTTGCTTACCGTTTAGTTTTTGTTTTCTCCCACTCCATTTTTTTTTAGTCGTCGACTTGGATTTTTCTTTTCTTCCTCTATTTCTTGACTGTTTAGTTTTTTTTTTTTTTTTGAACATTCGTCTTTTGTTTCTGGAATTCTTTTGCTGTCGCGCTTTCTCAATCGTATCGCCATCTCAGCTTTTATTCCTCTCATGTTCTGCCGTTTTAACACTTCCCTTTGTCCTGTGAACTAAAGATGGGAATATTTAAATTTTGCAAGCTTGATATTTACTTTGTGTGTAGAGACGCAAATTTGGGGGGACAAAATTTAATTTGCTTTTTGAAACATTATTGATTTTTAAATGACATTATGGCTTTTTGAGTTGAGAAGAAATTATCAAGGTGGTATAAAGGAGTGTAACGAAATTCGGTCAGGGGAAATGCATCTTGTAAGTGGAGCAACGTTGCCATTTTGTGTTGGCCCACCCCCTTTTTTGTTTAATACAAATGGAAACTTGGTCTCTGACAAACTGTCTCGCTTTCCAATGGTTAAAATTCTCTTGCTTGTTTTTCATTGCAAGCGAGATTATTTTAAGCTTCACCAAAAATAAAACTATATCCTTGACACAATTTCAGAATTCATTCTAATTTTAGATTTAGGTAGAAAACCATTTTTTATTAAAAATAAAGTTTGTTGTCAATTGTTAATATTTTTGAAAAAATTTAAAAGTATTTAAATTAAAAGACTTTATTTACAATGAATTTTAATTCTACCAATAATCATTCAATAAAAGTTGAAAACCATTAAAATTTCCAAAAAAAAAGCAAAAAATGAAATACGAAAACAAAAACTTGATGTAAAATGAGAATGACATTGAAAGCTGTCGATAAATGGCATTTTAATGGATTCACTAAAAGCTACAATATTTTTCTGAATTTTATTAATGTTTCAATAGTCATTGGAAATTGAATAATAACTCATAAAAAAGTACATAATATCGAAACTTTGTAATTGATACAAATTTTTTCGATATATTTTCATTGGGAAATATACAAGAAAAGTTAATTATATTTTTTACTGACTGATTACTTGATTAATAGTTTTTGCAAAAATTTGAAATTTCTTGTAATTATTGTTTTAGTAGTAAAAGACGGTTTTAGTCAGACATAAAGTTTTCAGTTCTTAATTCTCAATTCTCAATTTTTAAATTTTATAAATATTTTGTAAAATTAATTTTTTTAGGACAAAAAAGAAAAAGTATTTTTGAGCTTTCTTGTGCTCATGGAGCTTTTAATAAGAGACGTCCTCTTGTGATTAGTATATATATGGACATGTTTATTTGTTGTCGAGCATCAGTATCATTGCATGTACAATAGACGCCTGAGGGTCAGGTTGTACGATGATAACTTTGATACACAACCAAAGTACTTTGCAAGTATTCTCGGTATCTCGCATTCCAACTGTTACAGTGGCTTGAATTAGAAATTACTTTACGCAACACTAAACCATTGCGGGGGATATAATTTTCAAGGTGTTAAAATTTAAATTTCCCCAAGATACATGGCACAATTTTCTTAATCTCACCTAATCGGACATTAAATTCGAGAAAACATTTAAACTTTCAAAATGAGAAAGTTTTTAATTATTTAGATAAGAAGGGTGATTAATTGAAAAATTTATGTCTGACTAAAAACGTTCTTTACCACTAAAGCAATAATTACAAGAAATTTCAAGTTTGCGAGCTGAAATGTAACTTTTATGAGTTTCCCCAAGATTTTATGATTTCCAAATAAGTTTTTTATTTTACTGCTTTGAAAAAAATTGCAGTATTTAAATATGTCTGACTAAAGATGATTTTCACCACTTACGAAGTAAAATTACAAGGTTTAATTACTTTTTGTCTGACTTGAAACGTTTTTTACTAGTCAGTTGAAAATTACAAAAAATAAACCGCTTGTCTGACTAAAACTGCTTTTAATTAAATTCAATTAAAATTGTCTGACTAAAAACTGACATCTACTACTTTTGGGAAAATCGTAAATTTTTAATTCCTTTTGTCCGACTGCAATTAATTTTTACTACTCAAAGTATAGTTACAAAGCTTTTAAACTTCTTGTCTGACAAAAAATGTCTTTTACTACTTGTCAGCTAATATCAAAATATTTATTTTGATTTCTATTTCTTGTATAATTAGTAGTAAAAATTAATTTTTAGTCAAATGAATTGTTATTTTGTTTTAAACACTGATTCTGCGAGAAACAGTTAAAACGCTATGTCTGACTAAAATTGATTTTACTACTGATTCTGTGAGAAATTGTTAAAATGCTTTGTCTGACTGAAATTGATTTTTACTACTGATTCTGGGAGAAATAGTTGAAACGCTCTGTCTGACTAAAATTGATTTTACTACTGATTTTCTGAGAAATTGTTAAAATCCTTTGTCTGACTGAAATTGATTTTTACTACTGATTCTGGGAGAAATAGTTGAAACGCTTTGTCTGACTAAAATTTATTTTACTACTGATTCTGCGAGAAATATTTGAAACGCTTTGTCTGACTGAAATTGATTTTTACTACTGATTCTGTGAAAAATATTTGAAACACTTTGTCTGACTAAACATTGGCTTATACTACTGATTATGGCAGAGATAGTTTAATGAGTTTATCTTACCAAAGCTAGTTTCGTATTACTGATTCTACAAAAAAAAAATTTGAAACGCTTTGTCTGACTAAAATTGATTCTACTACTGATTCTGAGAGAAATTGTTAAAACACTTTGTCTGACTGAAATTGATTTTTACTACTGTTTCTGCGAGAAATATTTGAAACACTTTGTCTGACTAAACATTGGTTTATACTACTGATTCTGTAAGAAACAGTTGAAACGTTTCGTCTGACTAAAATTGATTTTACTACTGATTCTGCGAGAAATTGTTAAAACACTTTGTCTGACTGAAATTGATTTTTACTACTGATTCTGCGAGAAATATTTGAAACACTTTGTCTGACCAAACATTGATTTACACTACTGATTCTGCAAGAAACAGTTAAAACGTTTCGTCTGACTATAATTGATTTTTACTACTGATGATGATAATTTTTTTCATTGTACTGACAAAACTGTTTGAAAATGTGTTAAATGGCAAAATTTTTTTTTCAAAAAGTTATCTGAACTAATTTACAAGTCTCAAAGTGAATCAAAAAATTGATAGAAAAATATCGTGACCTTATTTCAACATTTCTCTTGAGTCTGACAGATATTCAATAGATTTCACAAGTATTTCTTTTTAAAAAATATTGACCACATCAAAAAGACAGTTTTGTTCTTTTTCGTTTCTTATTTACATTCCCGTTTTATTATTTATTTCTTTGATCTTTCGAATCTTTCATTCTTTTCACCTTTATGTTCGCAAATACTTTGAAGTATTTCAAAAACAGTTTAAAATTTCCCCCAGGTGGAATTTTTCCATTTAGGAAAAACCAAAAAATGGTTTTTTTTATTTCCATTTAGTTTTTATTTCAATTAAAGATTAAATCAGAAAGATTTTTTTTTCATTGTTTGAATGATTGATTGTTTCATTTTCAGGTTGACAGTGTTCCGAGGAGGGGTGGAAGAAAATGGGAGGAAATAAAAATTCAAGCGTCGATTGAAGATTGAATCATTGTAAATGAGAGGTGAAGGGGGAAAATTTGAAAAATCAGTGCACGCAATTAATGGGAAAAAAAATGAAGCGCGTTCGTCGAAAAAGGGACGTGACAGAGAGAGTGAAAGAAAGAGAGAAGAGAGAAGAGTGTCTAATAATGGCCGGGTGCAAGTTAAATTTACCAAATTGAGAGAGGCCAACTTCTAAATTGAATTCTCCGATAGAAGGGGAAAAAAGGGGAAATTTCGAATAATATACCATTTGATAGAGATGGTGTCGAAAGGTATATTGCTTGTGGTAATGATTCATTTGTTCCACGGTTCGGTTCATGTGCATGGCAGTTACTTTGGTTCGACGACAGTGACGAGGGGCGAAAGTGGCGTCAAGATTGGCAGCACTGAACGTGGCGCCGTTTCCAGGGGACTGGGCATTGGCTCAGGAAGAGGAAATTCCGGAATTCGAATTGGCGATGGGAGAATACACAACTCAACAAGACAGAAACCAATACCGACAACATCAACTACAACCACTGCGCAACCTTTTTACGTACAACCACCAGAAACCATCAGTCCCGGTGACATTTCAAATATTACTTATCTGAAGGTGAGTTGCAACTGTCATTTCAAATCATTCAATTTTTCCTAGTTCATATTTTTCATTTTTCCAACTTTTTAAATTTATTGCAAAAAGAAAAAGAATATTTATCCTCTTGGAAAATATTCTAAACAGTTAAAAATGAAACAAACTGACGAAATTATTCAATAGTTGTTCACATTTTTCATTTCACCTGTTTTTAAATTAATCGAAAAAAAATATTTACCTACTTTCGAAATATTCTGAAAAATAAATTTAAAATGAAACAAACAGACGAAATTATTCAATAGTTGTTCATATTTTTCATTTCACCAGTTCTTAAATTAATTGAAAAAAAATATTTACCTACTTTCAAAATATTCTGAAAAAATTTAAAATGAAACAGATGAGAATTATTGTTAATGAATTTTTATTATAAAAAATTGTAAATCTTCTTGTGTGTAATATTTCCTTTTACCGGTTTAGATCATTTATGAGATGAAAAGGGAGATTTGATGGTAAATCGAATTATATGCTGACCCAATAGAGATACTTATCTTTGAAAAGCTTGTATATAGATTCTATACTCAATGGAAACGATTCTTTGGGAATGGAATAACTTTTGATACCGAGTAGACTCTCTGAGATACGATTATACATTCGGTGCTTGATATATTTTTCTCTCAAGTTGCAATAAAATCGAAGTTTTTTTTTTATTTATACAGAGGCAGAAGAGGGAAATATTTTCCTGAGTGATCGATTTATTCAGAGAACGTGCGTTTTCAGATGATTAAAAAAATTCCTTTTTTTATTACAATCACCAAAAGTGGAAAAAAAATTTGTTCCTGGAAAAAGTGTCGATTTACACTCAAATTGTTCATTTAATTATAAAATTCAAAAAGAAATTTTATCTAGTCAATTTCATTTTTCAATGTTTTATTATTTTTAACACAACTTTTCAATTAGTGTAAAAAGACAATTTTCCTTACCGGAAAAGAAGCAATTTTTTCTATTTATTAATACCATTAAAATGATGAATAAAAATATTTTTTTAAACAAAATAGAGAAAAAATTCCAGCCAAAAATATTGAAATAAAGAAATGAAGAAAAATTTCAGAAAAAAAAATATTGAAACAAAAGAAACAAAATGAAATAAAAAATTTAAGAAATAAACATAAAACAAAAATTCTAGAAAAAATATTGAAGTAAAGAAATAAATAAATTGAGAGAAATAAAGAAATAAAAATAAACAAAAATAAACAAAACGAAACAAAATTCCAGGCAGAAATATTTAAATAAAGAAATAAAATTAAAAATTAAAAAAAAATGAACAAAAATTAACAAAAATTTCAGATAAAAATAAAGAAATAAACAAAAAATAAACAAAATTCTAGGCAAAAATATTAAAATAAATAAATAAATGAAAAAAATGAATAAATAAAATTACCTGAACAAAAATATAGTGGAAACTCTAGAAAAAAATTATGTTTTGTCATATAAAAATACGGAAAAATTGTTCTCCAATGAAATATCCATTTTCGAAACAGAAAAAAAATTGTTATAAAAGTAAGAAAAAAATTTGGATTCGCAGTAGAATAAAAATCGTCAGGTCAGACAAAAATTGTCGTACAAGCAGAAAAAAAAATGTTGGAGTAAGCAAAGCACGTTCTAAGTAGTATGAAAATCGTTGATTCGAACACGATTCAGATTTTAAGTGGGGGAAAAAAAGAGTTGGGTGGAAAAAAAAATTTCCCTTTTTAAATGTAATAATTCAAAAATAAACACTTTTACTGTAAATTCACTACTGTTGGATATATTCCAAGTTGACGAATCGAATCAAAATTTGTCAATTCAGTTTTAGATGGCAATTAGCAACAATACCAGTTGTTTCAACAACATGTTTATCGTTGCTGACATTTCAGAAATTTCGTTCACAATAATTAACAAGCATCCTCTCGAAATCGTGGTAATTACACATAGAGAGAATTTTCGTTTATATTATCCCTCACTGTTGTCATAATCATCCCCATAATTATCATATTACAAAATTTGGTATAAGATATTTTGATCAATTTTAATAAAAAAGAAAAAAAAATACGTACAAATAGAATCCGATAATTAGAAAAAAATCACACTATTCTTTTTGGAAGTGGAAGGAAGAAGAAAATATAATTACAAGAGTATTCTATTTTCTTTTTTAAAATTAGAAGTTTACTTGCGCGAATGGAGAAAAGTTGAACAATTTAATTCTGAACGAAGTACTTCTTGTGTCTCGAGAGTCGAAGCAGTGAACTCACTTGGAGAAAAAGTTTTCTTCTCTAAACTTTTCTATTGGATTCGTTAGCACAATAAATTTCGCTTTGATACTTCCGATAAAGCAATGTGTCCATTTGGATATATTCAGAAAGTAATTGTTTCCAATTGAAGATTATTTTATGAGAGATAAAGATAAAATAGAAACTGGAACAAAATTATAACACCTGTATTAATACAACTACTATTATTTTATACTATTATAAAATACTATTATTTTCTTTTATTATTTAATTCATTATTTATCTTCTTTTAATACCACTATATTAAAAGTAGCAAAAAAAATTTTTTTTCAAAAAGACCCTTTTTTGAAAAATAGAATAAAAAATTTTTCCCTTGAAAATTTCAAATCAAAAACTAAAACTTTTGTTTTTAAAAGGAAAACGTGTGATAAAAATATAGTTTTTCAAGTCGGAAATTGGGAGAATTTACGATTGAAACTCTAGAACATATCCATGAAATAGTGCCACTGATTCATAGAAAGTATGCTGCAGAAATTTTCAAACATTGAAGAAACAGAATATTTCCAATGAAAGTAAAAAAAAAAACTTAGAAAGAAAATTTTCTTCTAGTAAAGATAATTTATTATTTCAATATTTTTTATTAATGTAAAAATTTCTGTTCTTTAGTAAATTTGAAGAAGCTTTCAAGTTCTTTTGTTGAGACTCTAATAGATCAGGAGCATATTGTACAGTATTAAACAGAGTTCAATCCATGCTTTTCAAAGGCTTGAAAAGTGGTGGCTATATTTGAAATCAATCAATATATCAGCAACAAGTGAAATTGATGATCAATTGTATTCTACTCAATAAGCAAATAGAGATGTCGGTTATAATTCAATTGAAATTGGCCTTCTCTTGTATTCAGATTTTCAGAGAATGCATTTTTTTTAACAACTGTAAATCCCACCTGTAATATTCTCTCATATTTTCGATATGTTACAAATATAGTATATAGAATCTAATTCCCTTGAACAATAAATAAAAGTAAAAAAAAATATGGAAAAAGTATTTGTCTGACTTAAAATTACCTTTACTACTTGAGGAAAAAATTTGAAAAATATTTAAAGTTAATTTCACTACTTGGAAAATGTCAATAATTCAAAAACGTCTGACTAAAAACTGACATAAACTATTTTCAGTAACTTTACAAAGTTTTAATGCCCTTTGTCTGACTAAAAATGTCTACTACTACTGAGGTAAAAACTACAAGAAATTGAAAATTGTCTGGCTAAAACTGACTTACACTACTTACAAATAAAATTACAAATAACAAAGTTTTGCAACGCAATGTCTGATGACTAAAACTGATTTTTACTACTGAGAATTAAATTATTAGAATTTGTCTAGACTAAATCTGACTTTTACCACTGAGACAAAAAATTACCAAAAATATGTTTGAAATTTGAATTAAAATAACTTTTACTATACCTAAAAAATTATAAAAACGTTTGACTAATTAAAAAAATGTACAACACAATGTCTGACTAAAACTGTTTTTTACTACTTATAGTAAAATTACAAGGTTTTAATATTTAATATACATTTTGTCTGGCTAAAAATTTCTATCACTACTGAGGTAAAAATTACAAGAAATTGAAAACTTTTGTCCGACTAAAACTGACTTACACTACTTACAAATAAAATTACAAATAACAAAGTTTTGCAACGCAATGTCTGATGACTAAAACTGATTTTTACTACTGAGAATTAAATTATTAGAATTTGTCTAGACTAAATCTGACTTTTACCACTGAGACAAAAAATTATCAAAAATATGTTTGAAATTACAAAGCTTTACAATACAATGTCTGACTAAATCTAATTTTTACTACTAGCTAATATAATTAAAATTTTATATTTATAATTTTATAAATAAAATTAAAATATAATATAATATAATTACCATAATATGTCTAACTTGGAGAAATTGTTACTAATTGAAAAAATTCAAAGAATTTAAAAACGTCTGACTAAAATTAACTTTCACTACTTACAGTGTAATTACAAAGTTTTAATAGTCATTTATTAAGTTTATTATTTACTTATTTGTTTATTTGCTTATTTATTTACTTATTTCTTTCTTTCTTTCTTTCTTTCTTTCTTTCTTTTTTTCTTTCTTTCTTTATTTATTTATTTATTTATTTATTTATTTATTTACTCATTTTTTTATTAACTTATTTATTTCTTTCCTTACTCATCTACACTGCAAAAACAAGTGTCTCATTTTGAGACGTTTTGTCCACATATTTGAGTCACGTGTCTCAAATATGTGGACAAAACGTCTCAAAATGAGACACTTGTAAGACACTTGTTTTTGCAGTGTACTTCGCATTATAGTTCACTTTCTTATAGGAAAAAATCACCCTAATGCCAGTCGTGATTCATGAAAGTAAAGAAAAACTTTTTATTACAACATTTTTCAGATAATAGAATTTTTATGTTTCAGACAAGATTCGTCCGATAAGTAGAGAAAGTTATTCCACTAAGTAGTTTAATATAAGTTTAAAGTAGTAAAAAAAAATGATGCGTCAGTAGAAAGGTTAAATGTATTTGCGAAATTTAAGCTGTTCAGTGGAATAAAACTCGACAAGTTAGACAAAAGTCGTCTTTATAAGTAGACGGAGTTTGCCAGAACAAACAAATGATATTTTAAGTAGTATAAGAGTCGTCGTGTCAGACATAGTTCACCTTTTAAGCGGGCAAATAACCTTTTCACTCAATCAAAGTTAAGTATTTAAGTAGAAAAAGGGCCATTCCGTAAAAACAAAATCAATCCTGTAAGTGGAATGAAACGTTTATATTACACAATTCTCCATTTTAAGTAGTATAACCATTGCTGGGTCAGACTAACCATCTTTCTTTATACCTTGAAAAATTCCCTTACACTGACGTTCATTTTCTTTCGATTTAATTTAATTAATCCACTAATTAGTAACTAAGTAAATACCAAATTCATGAGAATAAATACCAAAATTTATTAGAAAAAAATTTTTTCATAACGATTTTAAAATAATTATTTTAAAATAATTATTTTAAAATCGTTATGAAAAAAAATTCCCTCATTTAAAACATAATTTAATGGTTAAAATTTCCACCAACTCTGATTTGGAAAGTTGTTATATGAGATTAATGTTACACGACGTATGTATAATAATTATTATTTATTACAGGTGGGTTTAGTAGTGCCGTACAAGTCTTTCGGCGCTCGTGATTATTACAAAGCAGTGACAAAAGCTACGAACATGCTACAGAAGAGCACTAGAGGTCCAAAACTCGAACTGTTTCAACGATACGGCATTCATGTAAAGGTCACTATGCTGGAATTGACCCCAAGTCCCACGAGTAAGTTTGCATCTCATTTTATCATAAATTCGAAAATTTCGACCCCGTATTCGTTGCAATGTGTAGTAAATGACCCTTCGTACGATGAGAGATTTCGTTTCATTGCACGTTACAGATTTTAGGTCGTTTGTATCCATTTAATTATTTGCCCAAGTGAATTATTTTTTATTATTATTAATCTAATTAACCTAATTAACTTATTTAATCTATTAACTATAGGATTGCTTTTATGGTACAATTTTTTCGGTATATTATTGTCTCCTTACGTTGGACGAATTTTCCAACATAATGATGAAATGATGTTAAAACTGGTAGCAATTTATGATCTAATGAGTACATTAATTTTATTGTCAGCATTGCGCTGCACTTAGATTCCCTTTTTGGTAATTAGGAAATTAAATTTTAACATTATTCCATTCTGGTTCTTAAAATATTTCGCCAATTACTTCCTTTTTTGTTTCTTATTTATTTGTCTGGCCAAATTTTTTTCTGGGGAACAATTTTTAACTCAGTGGAGTTATTTTTTTATTTTCTTGTTAATTATTTTGGGGGGGAATTTTTATTAGTGGATAGAAGAGAAATGTTTGAGTAACAATAATATATTTGCGGTAATTTTTATTAGGAAATGCATTTACACTGAAGACGAGGATTAATTCATTATCGAAGTTCGATTTATCCCCCAGGCGAAGCTTTTAACTCGGCCTATTAGTCTGCATTATTCTTCACGGATCAATGTTTCCCCCTATCGTTTATATAAAATCCATGGCCACTGACGTGATCATGTATGCTTCATTTCACAGTTATTATTCAATTTCACACTTTTCTTTAATTTTATTCATTTCTTTTTCACATCGTAAACGCTTTTTTATGGTAAAAAAAGAAAGAATTTTCCTTTTCCCTCGTTTAATAAAAATGTTTAATCAACTAAAGATAAACTCGAAACTAAATAGGAAATTATTTCGTTGTTAACAATTGTAAGCGTGCATACAATTATGATTATAAAAAGCAAAAATAAAAATAAAAAAAATATAAAAACAAAAGCAAAAGTAAATACAAATATAAAAACAAATACAAATACAAATATAAAAACAAATATAAAAACAAAATAAAAAGTAAATACAAATATAAAAACAAAAACAAATACAAACATAAAAAAAACAAAGATAAAAACATAACCAAATATAAAAACAAAAACAAACAATAAAACAAAAGCGAAAACAAATGCAAATGCAAATACAAATACAAATACAAATACAAATACAAATACAAATACAAATACAAATACAAATACAAATACAAATACAAATACAAATACAAATACAAATACAAATACAAATACAAATACAAATACAAATACAAATACAAATATAAAAACAAAAACAAATACAAACATAAAAAAAACAAAGCCAAAAACATATATAGAAACATAACCAAATATAAAAACAAAAAC
>JUFY01029269.1:0-18315 GCA_001855655.1 Leptopilina clavipes | reverse complement strand
CAACTTTTTAAGAAAACTTTACAGACTTATTAAATAATTGTTTCAAAATCTAACTTATTGAAAAATTACTGAATGTAGTCGTACTTTCTAACTTCTTTTCCATTTATTTTTAATGTAAGTTTTATATACGTTATAATAATATAAATCAATGTTTAATGCACAAAATCTTTGAAACTTTTACAGCACTAGTACGCCAAAAATTAAAGTATCATGTTAAGTTTTAGGTATCACCACTGAAGACATTCACAAAAAAATTTTGAAAACCTACGATTAAGCAACTATATCCCAACTTTACAGAAAAATTCAGTAAAATATTAGGAACAATTTTTCTCCGTGCATAATATATAATATAGCTTATATAACAAAATAATAATAATAATAATAATAACCATTACCATTACCATTACTATTATTATTATTATTATTATTATTATTATTATTATATATTATTATTATTATTATATGGGATTATTATTATTATTAATTATAATAATAATAATAATTATTATTATTATTATTATTGTTATTATTATTATTGATATTACAATAAATATAAAAATATGATACATAAGATTTCATTTACTGCTGGTATGTGGGTATTATGTCTGTTGATGTAGACAATAATTTGTAAGGAATGACTTTCGCATATAAAATAATTTGTACGAAACGCGTTCAGCGTGAAATAATTGCCATGAGACACTTTCGTTTATGAAATATGAAAATTTTGTGTGACAGAATTAAATAAATGCACCATTTTACAACGCAGTTCCACCCACGCTCAATGCGACCTGGTGTCACGCCTGGGTGCACTGACTTTATTTTATAAAAAAATAAAACATCAGAAAAAAAATAACAAGAAGTTTCTATAACGTATATATGTCGCACCTTAACATTGAATTTTATTATAGATAATAATATCCCATATTTGTAGCAAAGGTTACGAGAGAGAAGTAATATATATGCAACTAGGAATCACCATTTTTTCAATGAGTAATCGTTTCTTCATTCATTATCTTTATTACAAAAAAACAAAAAAATTTTTTTTAAAGTGCGATGAACAAGAATTGGTTGTAAATTCTATAGAAAATATTGATTACTAGTATTGAATACATACTGTGACTAGTGGAGAACAAGCAATAGTAACCAGTACTGAACCAGTACGGACCAGTTGGTACCAGTTACAAGTACCTGTAGATTTTAGCTTTTTAAGTATATTTATAACTACCAGTTGGAAACGGTATGGTCAGTAGTGAACCAATACTAGTTTCTAGTAGAGTGGAATTTCTAGAATTAGTTTCTAGTCTTAGTAACCAGTTCAAATCAGGAAGTACCAAAATTGGTTATACCTATACTGACAGTATTGGTTTCTTTTAGTACAGAAGGAATACTGGTTACCAGTGGAGAACGAAAATGATAATTACCGGATCCTAGTATCGAAAGGGTAAATATACTGGTTCCTAGCACTGAAGGAATATTAGTTGCCAGTACAATCGTAATTAAAAATACTGATCCTACTGAAAGTATACTAGTTGCCAGTACAACCATAATTAAAAATACTGGTCCTACTGAAACAATACTAGTTGCCAGTACAACCATAATTAAAAATACTAGGCCTACTGAAACAATACTAGTTGCCAGTACAACCATAATTAATAATACTGGTCCTACTGAAACAATACTAGTTGCCAGTACAACCATAATTAAAAATACTGGTCCTACTGAAACAATACTAGTTGCCAGTACAACCATAATTAAAAATACTGATCCTACTGAAACAATAATAGTTGCCAGTACAACCATAATTAAAAATACTGGTCCTACTGAAAGAATACTAGTTGCCAGTATAACCATATAATTACTATGGTTCATAGTACAACAGAAACAGAAGCAATGATTTCTAAAAATCAGGAAAGGAAAATTTATACCGTTTGTAAAATATTGTAACCAATAATTGACAGTTTCATGACCATTTCAATACATTTACATGTTTAGAAAACATTTTAAACATTTAGCAAAAATGTAAATTAAAAGATACACTTTATTGTCATCAAATATTCCATTTCTAAAACTGTGAATGAAATTTCAAAAAAAGAAACAAAAAAATTTTTTTTGATCGCAGAGAGTGAAACACGTTGAAGAAAATAAAATATGTGGAACCACGCATTCGGATATTATGCGATGGTGCGCGGGGGAAAAAAAAGTGCCGTGCCTCGTGAGCGAAGGCAAAAGGTATCAGAAGGGGTCGGTACCTGTCGAAAAGCAGGCTACCAATGTCAGACTAAAAAAGAGTTGGCTATATACGCGACCGCTAATAATATCGGTGGAAGCCCAAGAATCCGCAAAGAGTCGGATCGTCTGCGGGCTTGGTGGAACCGACCGTAAATCTGTTGAGCGTCACAGAGAGTTGGGCCCGACACATATATGTATATATATATATATGTATGTGTATATATATACCTGTCGAACGTTGGCCACAGTCTTCGATCGAGAGCCATCCATCCGTGTCCATACTGCATTGTATGCAACGATCGGAGAAAAGGCGACCACTCATAGAATGACGAGAGCCACACAAGAGATGATACCATACAGTCATATATGCGCGCGATTCCACGATATACACTCCATCTTCCAAATCAGAGACGATTCTTCAAACAGAATATACTCTCGCTCCCAAATGATCAAATATGAATCACCGAAAAGCAGACATCAATCTGCACATTGACCTACCGCGCTTTGAAAACGATCCAGAATTATCTCTCTCTCTCTCTCTCTTTCTCATACATTTTCTATAATTGTTACAAGAATCTATTCATCATAGGGTTTCTTTTTATTTTTCCCTGATTTATGAATGAGACGTTTTTATGTCCACAATTAAGAAGATCATTTAAACCCAAACAATAGAGACAAATAAATCAGAAATTGGTCAAGGATTTGATATTTGCTTTTTTGGCGTCATTCGTCTGCATATTATACATATATTACGGTTGTTATTGGACTGCTGTAGTTTATTATGTCAGTTTAAAGAAATTATTGTTCGGGCATTAAAGGATGAACTGTTTTCGATTTAAAATCAAATTGCTAACTGGAAAACTCTTATTGAAATTTTTAATCAATAATCTTTAATGTATTTTGGGTTCTCCAGTTATGGATGAATGGAAAATTTCGAAATACGGTTGTACCTGGATAAAGGAGATCCATAAGTTATGCTTTTTGAAAAAGCACATGCTACTTTTGGAAAACAATAACATCACTGTAAAGTTAAAAGTTGATACAAAAAGTATCAAATTGATCCAAAAATTTGGAATCAATTTGATACTTTTAAGTTTACAGTGATCCTTAAAAGTAGATAGAATGGGAAATTTTGAAATACAGTCGAACCTGGCAAACTGGGACATAAGACGAAAATCTTATTAAAGGATGATCAATTGAACAATTTTGTGCCTAAAATCTCAGTCAATACTTCTAGAAATGACCAAATGGGCTGTTCTTTACTATATTCAGGTTCCACTGTATTTAAATTTTGACATTACCGCTAGGCTCTTGGATGATCTTAAGAAACTGGGCGACATACAATCGATAACTCCATGTGAGTCCTAAATTTGGAAACAGTCAAACCTTGTTAAATGGGATAAAATAAACAGACATTCAAACAATACGATACTTCGAGTTTGACCCGATCAACAACCAAAGTAGATCATCTATGATCATAAATCATTTGCTTTATTCCAGGTCAGGGTCTAATTCGACAATATTGTAATTGACACTTACTGCTGATTTCCTCAGAGAGGGGGACAAAGCACAAAACAAACAAGAAATTAGTAATTCACTGATTAATTGAAATTTAGTGATGGCCCTATAGGACATAATGAAACAAAATTTAGAGAGCAGAAATGATCCTATTAAAATCCCATGATTCTGACAATTGTCCGAAGAGAAGAAAAAGAAAGGAATTGTGTTTATCGAGAACTTTGTCATTTGTCAGTGGCGCTAGGCTCTTTTTTTTTTTTGATAAGGGACAAAATAAGTTGAACGTATTATACCGGAAGAGCCTAGGGCGGGCTCTAGGAGTAAAGGATACGCCCCTGCAGAGAGGTGGTCGCCATCCGCGTTAGGAAGGAAGTGCAAATACTGGGATTGGTTCTCGCGTACGCGAGATACAACTGACTCTGTACATGGAGTGCCCACGATGTAACATTTCCCCTGTCCTCTGTCCCCTCGTATACTCTTCAACCTTCCTCCTTCTTCATCGTCGTCGTAGTCGTCGTAGTCTCCTCCACCACCTCTTTGGAGGGGACACATTCCCTTTTGACGCTCTTCGTGGTCTGCACGTTGCAGCGATTCTGCTTTTGCTATACATTTATGTCCACTTACACACCCTTAATACATATATATATATGCGCACACACATATGTACACATACAATGATGGTAACATCCCAACGAACGTGCATCGAATATCCCAGTTCTATTCGTGCACATTAGACCACGAGAGCTATGGACTCAAGATTCCTTAAGGAGCGAGGACCTTTTTCCTTGATTCTCTAATGCACTCACGTGTCATCCTTTTACGTAGATTATTCATTTTTCCCTCTCGAGCTTGTATTTTTCAAGCAATTGCCTAATTGGATTTCTTTTATTCGAAACAAATTAATGCTTAATTGGATCTGATCGTATAGGCAACAAGAAAACAAAATTTCAAAGTACAGTCGAACCTGTTTAAGTGGGAACTGAATAAAATGGACAACTCTGGTACTAAGAGTATTTCCACACAGCACGATATCTTCCTGGAAGCTTCCTGGAATCTTCCAGGAAGCTATAAATATCCGCCTTAAAGAAGCTTCCATTGGAAGCTATAGGGAATCTTCCACCGGAATTTTAAGGGAAGCTTCCACCGGAATCTCAAGGGAAGCTTCCCTGGAACCTTAAGGGAAGCTTCCCTGGAACCTTAAGGGAAGCTTCCTTAGGAATCTCGAGGGAAGATTTCAAGGAAGCTTTAGGGAAGCTTCCCCAAATCTTCCACTGGAAGCTTCATTTTAAAAATTTTAATGATTTTTTTCAGGTATGTATCAAAATTTTATCCATTTTTATGGAATAAAGGGTAAATTTCCTTTCCTCCAGAATATTGAAAAAATGAACATACTGGAAGCTTCCCTATAGCTTTCTTGGAAGCTTCCCTTAAGGTTCCAGGGAAGCTTCCCTTATGATTCCGGTGGATGTACATTTTTGGTAATTTTGCAATTTACTTTATTACAGATAAAAATGATTCTAACAATGATTATAACAATAATTATTTGTTTAAATAATTTGAATAATTAAACGGACTTCTCTAGGTAGGGCCAAGTTAGGACCAAACTAGGTTCTATTAACTCATACTGCCAAGGTAGGACTATTTTAGTTTTTAGCCTTTATTTTTCTCTGAACAATTTTACCTATATATATAATCAGACGTTTGACTGTATATTTAAATTTAAATGAAAATATATTCCTTGAGATACTTTGATTTGCTACCTAAGAAGCAAAATCTTGGATCATATCTTTTGATAAAATTATTAGGGCCTAGATCGAAGACGGTTAAAAATTTCCATATAGTTGTATTACTTTTATAGAAAGGAGTTGGAAAAAAAGCATCAGAGGAAACGCGAATCAGGGCCACCAGCCGCGAAGGCGTGCTTTGTTTATCACTTTCGTATAGGGAAGCATCGACGAACTTTCTAGCGAAGGCACCCTAATAAACCAGATAGCGATCTCCTTTATTCCGGGCCGCGCCGATAAAATTCTTGCGCATCGTCGAAGAGCGAGTTCCATGCTTGAAAAGCATTGTTCGACGGGATGAACGAGGGATTCCTGGATGCTGTAGTTACTTTGGGACCTAGAAACTTATAAGCGCACACCTGGCTCGTTTGTATTGGTATACACATTAAAAATTACACATATAATACATACGTATATGTATATTCAATATATACATTCAATATATCGGTGTATATATATACACCGATGATGTGTTTGTGTCTTGCAGCAAACCTCTTCACAATAATAAAAATCCAAGGGATCCAATGCACACCCCCGAAACGGAAACATAAATGACAAAGCATTTTCTCGCACCAAAATGACAAAGAAGTAAAGTACGATTTCTCCTAGATTGCCTATTGGCCCGCTGGCAAGATCCGTTGGAACATTTCACGAATTAAATTACACGATAGGAAAAGAAAGACGTGAGACGCGGGTGTCAAATCACAAGCTTTCACGCAGGTATATATATTATGATCCAATGAAGCAGGAGACACCCATTTGATTATGCGCATTGATTATATCAGCAGAAGAAAAAAGAAAGATACACCCACTCATGTAAAAATTTTTTTTCTAAATATTCTTCATCCCCTTTGATGCGAAAAAATTCATTTTATCTATCTCATCGTTTGAAACTGGGATGAGCTTTTAAATAAATCGAAATTTAAATATGAATGAGCTGCTCTCTATCCTTATTTTTACTGATATGTTTTGTATAAACGGACGGCGATTTCTTTCAAGATGGCGTTGAAGACAACGACCCTTATTAGCCAATGGAAGAAACGTATATAAGAGGCGATCTTTTTAAGTTGAGAGAGAGAGAGAGAGAGCACATACATGAGCGGCAAGAAAAACTGCCAAGGTGGTGGTCCACTTTCAATCTACGATCGCTCCCTTTGGTCGCCGTCGTTTGTTCCACTGTTTGAAATGTTCTCTCCTCCTGCCCGGGCGAACCAAGGAAATTATAATTGAGCCTGCGAGATTAAAGGTTTGATCCTTATTATGCTTGAAAGGGGGAGAGGTGGTTTTTGAAAAGAGCGAGACGCTTGGTGAAAGAAGGATCCAGTTTTTACTGGACCACTACCACCCTTCTCCTCCCCCGCCATCACGGTTTTAAGCACGCGGAGTCAACCGTCAACCCAATCTTGATGTATCTCCCTCTCTGCGAGTATATTTTGCTTGCCCATTGGCTTTTCATTCGACCGATTCTCGCGGCCTCCATTTGCGGAATTCTTTTGGTCTGCATCTCCACTCTATGACCGCGAATCTTTATCGCTTTGTCACATCGTTCCGATCAGTTACAGGTCAGGCACCGACTCAGTATTTTGCATTCAAAACTATATTGTCTTTTGAGAAAAAAATTACTCTCCTATTCTGAGAATTGTCTCAAAAAATTTAAATTGTTCTTTCTCGACAATTGAGAGGTAAAATGCCGAAAGAACGAATATTTGATGAAATTTTATACTTATAATAATGTAGACAAACCTTGTTTTGTAGAACCTTTGTAGAACCTTTGTAGAACCTTCCAGCTTGGAAATATTCCTTGTTGAGAATGCAGTGAAACCTCCTTAACAGGCACCTGAAAAAAAGGGGATTTCTATTACAGACAGTACTTGTTTGATTCTATGCTTTTTAACAATAAGGCAGGTATACAAAGAAAAAGTTTTTGGTGCAGCGAATTTACTTTTTGGCAAATTCTCAGATTTTGTGGATTACACTGGATTCTCGATTAAAGATATTTGAAAATTCGGACAATTGGACATTGAGGAAAATATAAAAATAGGAAAAATTAATTTTGAGATTTGAGAAGGAGTAAAAAGTTCGGATTGATGATAGATGTTCGGATAGTCGAGGTTCTACTGTACTTTCTTGAACCGTGCTTAGTGTTCAGTTAACGAGGATTGACTGTATTTACCCATTCGTATTATGTTATTGCTAGGCTTTAGGGATTATATTCCACATGTTTGGACCACTTTTCTATAAAGTCTAAATCCATCATTGAAAGTCACATATAAAGGCATAAAATAAAACATAAAAAACCTATCGAAATACAGTCAAACCTTTCTAACTCAATATTATTAGTAGTAATAATATTATTAAGTGTAATTATTAATATTATTTATTATATTATATTATATTATATTATATTATATTATATTATTAGATAAAAGAAAACCAATTTACTGAAAATATTTACTAAGTCCCATTTGTTTTGAAAACTCTCCTTTTAATAAATATCAAAAAGGGTTCTTTAGTCTCAGTTGAACAGGTGCGACTGCATCTTTTTTCTTTTTGAAACTCGACACCATCAGGAACCGTAGACAATTTTTTTGACATTTTTCGATCAATGGTAAAAATTGAAACTATGAGCCGTAAATACCTCTTTAAATAAGTCATTCACTCTGATCTCTCTATCCAGGAATGACTGTATTGTTTTTTTTTCTTTTGTGCTAATAACATAATACACAAAAATTAGAAGAAACAAATTTACTTCTAAAAGGAAAAAAAAGTCATTATTCTCTCTCTCTCTCTCTCTCTCTCTCTCTCTCTCTCTCTCTCTCTATTCAATTCTTCCCTATAATTAACACCAAATTTTCGCGAGACAGTAATTTCGTTGTCTTCAGGGCAATGGAAGATGAATTCGAAGTTTTGAATTCACGGTTCCTAATTTTTAACGAGATGACAAATGACTCGCGTAGTCTATGGGAATTCCTAATGGGACACCATCTGCGCTTCGGGCATACTTACTTGCAGGAAGCGAAAAGTGGCCCACCATCAGGGAATAAAAGATAATGCGAACAAAATTGATAATGCTGCCGGACGTAAACGATTATCCAAGAACTTGGGGGTTTTGTCTTTTTATCTCTTAAAAAGTAGAAGGGGGAGAGGGTGGGGGGGGAAGGTTTACTTATTACTTTTTGCACAGACATGGGACGATATCTCAACGACGGATTCGCCCGTAAGGGACGTTCAGGATCGATTTGAACCTCCATATTTCGTTAAGTGCAACCACAAAAATTCATCGGGGTCTCCTTCGCGAACCATTCAAAAAAACCGGTTTTACGAAACGACGATGTAATGGGGCCCCCTCTTCAGTTGAGGGTGAACTCCAAGTTTCATGAATTTAAATGTCTCTCTGACTTTCCGATCGGAATTCATTCAATCACAAACACGTATTGTTTTTCTATATAATAAATGATATATATATTTTTTTTTGCCTTTTTTTAAATACATATCGAGTAAATCCAGAACATCTGCCGAAGCTGTTAATTGCATTAAAAATATTAAAATAAAACCGCACTATTTTGTTTATCTATATTATTATTACTCTTTATTTTCGCATTTTATGAAATACGAAATTTTTCGAACTAATGAACAAAAAGAACTATAAATAATTATATACTTTGATGGTATGAAATAGAAACATGGATTTTTCTTCCCTTTTCGAAATAAAAATGAAAAAGAAGAAAATATTCTCTTATGAAATATTAAAGTTGTGTCCTGAGTTTCTGCGTGTAGGAACATTGTTACTTTACGAGTTGAAGCGTTCTTTTTGACCTTTTCTCTCTCTCTCTTGCTATATCGAACTCGAGCGGGGTCAAAGTCAATGACCTGAGGACTTTTTTTCGGGTTGGAGAGCATTTTCCCGAATCTAAGGTCAATTTGTCAATCAGGATTAAAGCAGTGTAGAAAAGAACTTTCAGAGGGGATGTAGTATAAATTTCTCGCAAAGTTGTAGAGAAGCGAGTTATCGAAAAAAGGGTTGGGGGGGAGGGCGAGAGATTCAAGAATGAAACTTTTCATTTCTTTTTGGAGATATTTTGAAAGCTGCGTGTGCAAAGGAAAGGATATGATCTTTTATAGAAGCGTAAAAACGTTCATAATGGGAGTGAATCTCTACCTAATCACATTGATTTACGTGGTGTTTATACTTATTTATATTTCGAACGTTTAGTGCATACCGGAATGATCTATGACTCGCATTAACTGAGTCTTGTTAAACGTGGCCTCGGGGCTTTAAAGAGAGCCCATGGTCCAATGGGTCCTCATCGCACTCTTCTCTCTCTCTCTCTCTCTCTCTCTCTCTCTTTCTCTCTCTCTCGTTCCTTGCTTTCCCTCTCCTCGAGTTCACTTTGCTCCATGACCCGACCCTTCATAAACTAGGGCCCAACTGTGCTATATTTTAAATGCATATAGACGTAGGCGTGTATGCCTGTTAAAATAAATGCAACAAGTAGGATTGTGTGGTCCGGTATATACGGTCTGTCCAACACCTCGTTCGCGAAAAGAAAAAGAAAAAGAAAAAAAAAAAAAAAACGCGCAGGGGCCCGAACTCTCGCTCGTCGTAACCCCCTTTTTCATTGCCCACAGCTTCATGTACGCCGGACTCTCTTCGAAACTATAATATCCTAGAGAGATTCTGAGGCAGTTAAAAAGCATCCGAGAGACTATTCGCTTATGTTCATTGCTGGCGCGAGATGAAAGCCAGCAGCGGCTCAACTTCGTGTCGGCGTGAGGCTACAAGATCTATGGTACTCCCATAAGGAACACGAGTGGTCTGATTAACAAACCGAGTAATCCAATACCTTTGTCTCGAGGAAAGGCATCTCATAAAACTCTAACTTGTTATTTCTTCGTATATACTTTGACTTCTACATTTCTCGTGTAGGTTGTACACTTGATAACAATCCGCGGATGTCTTCCTCTGTTTTCAAAAACAAAAAAAAAAAAAAACAAAACCAAAAAATATGCCACGCACAAATCTTCGATAAACATTTTCAACATACTTCCCAATTGGTGACAAAATTAAATACAACAATATCTGAACGAAATTTTACACCCAAAAAACCTTTATCTTAAGGGGAATTATTTACCTACATCAAATTATAAACAATAAAATATCTCTTTTCTTGTTTTAAAAGAAATTTCTTAATGGTAATGGTTGCTATGGTAATAATGGCTAGGATATTCGTTGCTATGACAACTGTTGCTAGGATAAATGTTGCTCTGGTAACGGTTGCTAGGATAAACGTTGCTATGGTAACGGTTGCTATGATCATCGTTGCTATGATAAACGCTGCTATGGTAACGGTTGCTAGGATAATTGTTGCTATGATAATGGTTGCTAGAATAAACGCTGCTATGGTAACGGTTGCTAGGATAATTGTTGCTATGATCATCGTTGCTATGATAATGCTTGCTAGGATAAACGCTGCTATGGTAACGGTTGCTAGGATAATTGTTGCTATGGTAACGGTTGCTATGATAAACGCTGCTATGGTAACGGTTGCTAGGATAATTGTTGCTATGGTAACGGTTGCTATGATCATCGTTGCTATGATAATGGTTGCTAGGATAAACGCTGCTATAGTAACGGTTGCTAGGATAATTGTTGCTATGGTAACTATTGCTAGTATAATTGTTGCTATGATAACGGTTGCTATAGTAACGGTTAATATGGTTGTTAAGACAACAGTTGCTAGGAAAAACGATTCTGTGGTAACGGTTGCTATGATAATTGTTGCTATGATAATGGTTGCTAGGATAATTGTTGCTATGCTAACAGTTGATAGTGTAATGGTTTCTATGACAACGGTTAGGATAAACGTCGCTATGGTAATGACTGTTAATATAATCGCTGCCATAGGATAATCGTTGCTATGGTTATTTACCATACTGACAACGGTTATTACAGCAACACTAACGAATTGATAAACTATTTTTAAAAAATTGCAAAGATTGAACAAACAGAAAAGAATTTTTTAAAATAAAAAAGGAAATAAAGTAAGAGAATTTATTTTGAATAGTGAAATCATTAGAATGTCGAACAATACCCTATGCATAATAAATTGAAATGAAGTTTCTCCATTGACCTTTTCTCGACGCGATTAAAATCACTTATTTACATTAATTGAATTGATAAAAAAAAAAAAAAAATTCGACCATAACTTCTTTCGTGTAAGACAAAGGTCTGCTTAATTGTTTCGCCATTTCTCTGAAATCACTTTCATTTCTGTTTGAAGTTTGAACAGTGTTTTGTAATTTATATATTATACCGAGTTAATTGTCAAATTGTTAGAAAGGTTGATTAGTTAATTATTAGCAGTTAATTCCTAGTAGAAATACTTTCTCATTATCCAATATAGTTTTTAGTTAATTTTGATAACATTGCAAGGATCTATTTTCTAGCTGCAAATGAGGTGAACAACTGAAAAGTGAAAGTGATGATAGCTGATAGAGTGTTCGTTTTAAAAAAAACTGTAACGAACCCACATCCGGGCTGAAGTGACGGGCACGAGTCACGAAAGAGACTCCAAGCTGTCTGCTTGTACCTTCGTCGAGCCACGAATGGTCCTATATATCCCCTCTTTAGGTTATTGCCGCTGTTTCTTTTTTATTTGCCCGACAGTAGTCCTTGAACCAGCGGGTATTCGGCTCCTCACTGTTGTGTGTACCAATCTTTGAAGCGAGCCACAAAAAAAAGTCTATCTCATCAAAACAAAAAACGTCCTCTACTTCATTACATATAGACTCCAATTTTGGTTCAATATTTAACCGCAATTATATGATCTCTTAATAATTCCTTTTTGACTCTAAATTCAAAGTTTCAAAGAAATGAGAAAAATGTTGCAAAATATCCCTTCAGCTAATGGAAACGGACATTGATCTTCTAATTCGAAAATAAAATTTCGCTGATTAGTAGAATAAGAAAACCTGGACCTCGGAAACAGAGAGAAAAAGAGAGAGAGGAAGGTCCTTGATCTCCCGGATGGTTAGTCGGGATTTTAGTGAGGACGTAAATCAGCAGTTGGAGTGAGGTAGGCAGCTATCGCGGCGAGGACCATATAGTATATAGTGTGTTCCCTCTAAGTAATAATTTCGAATTAAATGTTCGTGGTAATGTAATAAAGTCGTTCGGTGGATAAATTTAGTGCGGTTCCAACACGTCGTGATGATGCGGATCAGTATGAAGTTGAATACAGTTGTGCCGGCGATGTAGGTAGGTGTTGGGACACCCAGCGGGGTGTATCGGGAGTGGGCGGCATCGTTGCACATTGCAGAGGTGCCCTGACAGAGTCCAGAGTGGCTCTCGCGTTAGTATAGACACCGTCCCGTGGTATCTGTATTTGTTCGATATACACCAAGTCGCGGAGGCCCCCCTCCGACACCCACACACAACGACTTAGCAAGCGGCCATAACAATAAATAACTCTATCCTTCCATGTGTTACCGCCAGGATTCCTCCTCGCGGTAACCGCACCCTCTCTCACTCTCTCTCATTCTCTCTCTTACATTCGACTATCGGGAAGTCGTACTTCGCCTAGTGGAGCTGTCTGCCACCACTTTACTTCCCAACAAACACCACCACCAACTCTTTTAATCGAGTTACCTCCTGTGCCGTGTGGAGGCTCCTTACGACCGGATGCATTCATTCGCAATCGCGCATCACCCTTTTCTTCGCGAATGTACCCATACGATAAAGGCGCGTTTATAACTTGATACCGATAGAACACAGCAAGATCGTTTCGAGTACCAGGCGCGCAATCTCGAACGATTGCTCTTTCTTGGCATAACGACCAGGGCCATGCACTACCGACGAGAGAAATGATCGCAACTTGTTCTTCTTCCTCACCGATACAGAGAGAGAGAGACCCCCTTCTCTATTTATTTATGTACCACTCCAGGAGACAATGCGGATTTGCATATATTGCACTTTGGTTTATGTTCACTTAATAGAACTGGATTTTGCCCAAACAAAAAACAAACATTTACCAGACATTCTATTTCAAACTGTTTGACTGTCACCAAAAAAACAAGATTTCTTTGTCAAACGGGATTTTAATTTCACTGATCCTCTAATCTGCTAATCAAAATTCGATAATCCAGAAATCTGTAATCAGAAATAATTCAATAGTGAGTTCTAAACCATCGTAACTTTACAGCGCTTGACCTGATTCCAATCAGACTGTCTTTTTTCAGTAAGATTAAAATTTTAAGTTCGTTAGAGCTTCTGATCCAGCATCAGAGCTGGGTCAAACTGGTCCTTCCAGAATAGAAACTTCAACATAGCGTATCTGGCTTGTAGGAGTAGCACCACAACTGGTCCAAGTCAGAACTTCCAGATCAGCGACGCTAAACGAAGTCTATAGCTTCAGCCAGGAATGACCCTAGACATTCGAGAACATTTTTCTAAACTGGAGTGAGTCAGCCAGGAATGACCCTAGACATTCGAGAACATTTTTCTAAACTGGAGTGAGTTAGTCATAAAAAAAGCCAAAGTAATCAGAAATACTTCGCCTATAACAATTCAATATTCAGCTAGAAATCCTCCAGTACTGAACTATCCAAAAATAGAATAAGTTATGCATCAATACTGGTTGCCAGAAGCCAAAAACTGACCCAATACAATTTACCAAGAAACATTCCATTACCAATAATAATTAACTAAATACTCAAGTTAAAAATTAGAAATCGAAATAACTAACTAGAAATTATTCAACTCCCGCACGGAATTTGAATTCCAAAAGAACCAACGACTCGTGCGATACTTAAACAATTGTTTAAGGAGAATATTTCGGTTGGCGAAAGTAATTCCTCGTGACTTACGGCTCTCGCGAAACTCACACAGGATGTTTGGAGCAAGCATATATATATATATATATAATGCTCGAAAGCGAGAGCAGAAAGACCGGGACGCGTCATGAGTTCCGCTCCTCGAAAGCGAGAGAGTGGATATTTTTACGAGTCTGGTCTGAGGTTAGTCTCTCGAACTCAAGGAACTCAAGGGGTTCGACTCCTCGCGGTGGAGTTATAATTTACAGCCCCAGTCTCAACTCGGTCTCTTCTCGCGATGGCTCAAAACCTTAATAGTGTCTGTGCGTCCGTCCGTCCGTCTGTCTACCCATCTTCTCGAGTTGAGAGGTTCTTTCGCGCGATATACATGTGGGTTGTTAGTCGGGCAGTTTATGCCCTGTTTGCCCCTACCCATAGTTTGCAAACTCCTTTTCCCTTCCAATTGACCTTCTTGCTTTCTGTTGTTCTCTTAAAAGGAAGGCGAACAATTTTTGGTCCTCTCTCTTTCTCTCTTTCTTTTTCCAGCACATCAGAACATTGACCTTTTGAAAATGATCGCTTGTGGTGCTTTAACCGATATGCCTTGTGGTCCAGGGACTTCCGCAGTTTCTCATGTCGAAACTTTGGAGGTTTTCGGCACTTGGAGGTCTTTTACCACGCCTATAATTAGTCCAAGTTTAAGGCTCAGGTAGCTAGGGTACTGACAAGGAAGATAGATGCTTTTTTGGTTCAGTGGCGAGTGTGATCGGATACCAAAGCAACTGCTACAGTGTTTTGATGCACATTTTGTTGCGACTCTGTAGATTTGCTCCTAGAAAGAGAAAAAGAAAGGGAAGAGACAAAATAGAAGAAAAGGAGGAAGACGATTTAGGGAAAAATAGAGGTACAGTGATAAAAGGGAGAGAGAGAAGCCTCCATGGTAGCGTCGGTAACTCGGCGGACGACGCGTCGTAAACTTTCGCCTCCATCTCGGGCGAGCGCCTTCGCGCCTTCCTCTCACTTCCCTTCATCCATTTTCGCGTACCTTCTTCTCATACAATGTACCACATCGATACTTCCATCTCGTTCGTCTAGTGGTCCAGCAACGTCTCCCCCCCCCACGCAAACAACACCTCTGACTTCTATTCTTCTCGAATGATTCAGCATCGCTTCGTTCGCTTATGCAAATTACAACCCAACTGTTCTTCAGTTCTAATTCCCGCTCCCAGATACTTTAGTTCTCTTTAAAAAACAAAATTCGGTCTGCAATTTTTAGTTCAGAGATGAAAGAGATTTACGAATTAGTGTTTTGAATCAGTATCAATAAAAAGTTAATTCACTGGCAGCGTGAAATTTCCAAGATCCTCTGCTTTTGTAGGGTGTCTAACAAAGTCTTAGACAACCGTGGGATTAGATCGACTTAAGACTTTAAGCTGCGATGTCGTCCGTGACTTGCTCAGCAACCGATCTCGACTCGATTATAAGACAAAATTTTTTTTACCCAGCAACATGTACAGCTTAATCGCCCATGAAGTGAAATATGTTTACTTTAAAATGTTATATGTTCAAAACAAATTTTTTTCGAACACTAATATAGTCATTTGATGGTAATTCTTCCTTCATCGATTTTCACGCTAACGGACAATGCAAACAAATGGAATAATAATTAATAAACAACGACGACAGTTCGCAAAATGAAGAACGCAATATTCGTGAAATAAAAGCGCAAACAAGTAATCGTGGGATACTAATTATTTGAAACTCGCCCTCAAAGACACTCGACGTCAGGTCGCTAAAATCTTAGGTCAACAATCAACCGCGATTCTTAATTATTCACGCCTCTAATTACCACGAACTAGACACCCCATTGGCAGGTGTTGGAACACAAAATGCTTGCGTGTGCGCTACTTAACGTACCTTGCGTCACACTTCAACTCATCCTTAATTTGTTTAACTATCCATACACACAATATTCCCGACAAGCGTTAATTACTTAACGACATAATGGCTCGCAAAGTTTAATAGACACTTCGTTTCTCAAGATGTTAGGGAAAAATGAGAATGTAAAAAGTCACTTTCATCGTGATTTTTTTTTTCGTGTTAATTGTTCAATGGCGAAAATTATAATTATAACCGAGAATTATTCAATATATACGACTACGCGCTCTTTAGATTCAGATGAAACTTTATCTTTATTCTGTCGTGCGTGTCATTTCATCGTTTCCTGTTGTAAGATATGTAAAACTAATTGCCTCAAACGTTCTACAACGAAAAGCAATTAACGTTGAGCATAAATTAAACAAGATTTCTAGAAATTTACAAATGAAATTTACAAATTGAAATTTTAATTACCATTTCAAAGATTAATTTATTTGTGCTAAACACATTTCTTTTTACGATCCGAAAAAAAAAATAAAATAAATAACACATCTCTCGGGAGAATAAAATTTCCCTCTTGAGTTAATCTTTAATTAGACTGTGATGTTTCTTTGGTGTGAATTAATAATGTGAATACTAATTGACGAAAAGAAAAAGGAGTCGAGACAAAAGTTATCGTGCTTTTCGCTCGTTTAAGCAGTAATTCCCAGCTGTCCAATCTTTGTGGTCGTACACTACATATATATACAAGGACAAGAGCGAAGGCAAAACGATGAAAGAAGAGGGTCGAAGCAAAGAGAGAGGGTCGTTACTTGAGTATTCCGCGAGAGGAGTCTGGACATTCGTGAGCGAATGGTTAGAAGGAACGTTGGCTTTTATATACGTCGCGATGGAAGTCTGAAATAAGAGGAAATAAGAAAAGTCGAAAGGCAACTGCTCTTCTCTGGGCGAGACAATCAAGTAATGCCTGCTCGGTATGCCTCATTGGACCTGCGGCCAATGTGCCCTCGGGGGTACACTAAGACACCGGTCTTCGTACCCGAAACAAAAAAAAACCCCACGTTAGTCTGGTTACATTTTTTATTTTCCCAAAAACACGTGAATTTTTCATTTCACCCTCACCAATAGTTCAATTTTCAAAAACGCGTTTTCTCACGCACTGGGGAAAAAAATAAAGAATAATAAGCAAAAAATTGATTATTTACGCTCAATATTTAGAAAAAACATCTGTCCATCATTTTCCATGATTCGCTAAAAATTCTTAAAATTTCATTTATCAATATAAATGAAATTCTTAAAATTTCATTTATCAATATAAATGAAATTTCAAAATTCACTGTACAGGAAAAATCTGATATGGACACAATCAGAAAAAAATTTATTTGAAACAACCGAATTTTATTCTAATCAACCAAATAAATCCCATCGGTTAAACAAATGTTTGTTTGGTTAGAGAAAAAATTTGGTTCGAACGTTCTAAATTTTTTCTTCGATGAAAAAATTTAGTTAACTGCCAAACATTTATTTCAATCAATTGAATATTTATTCAGGTTAAAGAAAATATTTAAAATAACCAAAACTTTGGTCTATACAACAAAATCGAGAATTTGGTCCAATATAATTTTTCCCTGAGTGTAGATAAGGAGGTAATATTTTAATCTTCAGCTTCTTAAAAAAAAAATAAACCTGAATAAGTGAGACGAACTTTAAATTTGAATTAGTTATTAAAAATAACTAATTTGATAGCAAAATGTCAGTTGAAAATAATAATGTCTCACAGAGAGAAATTTTTACTTTCTTAGTTAATATATTTTAGAAAATAAACGAATTTTTACAGTTTTTGAAAATTTTGGACAGTAGTGAAGTTCTTTTTCTTTACTAAAAATTACTTGTTTTTTTACTAATTGCTGAAGCAAAAAGTCAGCCAATTACTGAAAAATTAGTTATTTTAAAACTGAGGGTCGATTACGTAAATTGATTTGATTTTGATCTGACTTTGACTGAGTTTCAATTTTTTTTACTAAACACGTGTTTTTCATTGACAGTTTGTGCCGAAATGTCAAAAATTGGAAAAGAGCTTTTGTTTACAAATTTT
>JUFY01029268.1:0-16777 GCA_001855655.1 Leptopilina clavipes | reverse complement strand
TAATAATATTATTATTATTATTATTATTATTATTAATATTATTATTATTATTATTATTATTATTATTATTATTATTATTATTATTATTATTATTATTATTATTATTAATATTACTATTCTATTATTTATTTAATATTAATTTATTATTAACATTAACAAACAAGAGGTTTGGTGAAAGATATTTGGCAAACTTTCCTCCATTTTCGCGGAAACAGAAAAATAAATTTCTGTTATTCTTTATTCTTGTGCACTTATTGTATATATTGTATAAGGGAAAAGCAATATTTTAAATCGTAAGATAAAAAAAAAAGAAAAATATTTACTCTGAAAGCTTGAAAAAGTATCCGAAGCTTAGGGAGCATGATGGACTGTGAATGGAGCGGAAATAACGACAGAGATGAATTTCACATTTTTGACGCTCTCAGAATGCGAATAAAGCGTTGTTCCTTTTTATCACAAAGACGGTTCATTGTTCGATACACTCGTATATAAAAGGTACGTGTGTATACACAAGGGCACAGAAAAAAGCGATAAGTGTCAGGGCGATGAAAATTTAAGGGAAATTGTCATTGATCGTCACAACTGCAAAAGCACGGGAATAAAAATTCTTTGAATCATTAAAAATTTTATTTAAAATTAAAATAATATGTTGATGTATCTGGAGAAAATATTCTGAAATTAATCGTAAATACAGATGCAATTTAGATGCTACAAAAAAAAATTCGATTATCAGTTATTGTTTTAATATAAATTAAAGTTGAAAAATATATATTAATTATGTGGAAAAATTTTTTTTTCATAATTTATTTACATTTTGATTTATAATTGACACTATTTTATTAATTACAATATAATTTATTTATATGGAAAAATAGTTAAATATCTAGACAGAATAATAAAAAATAAAATAATAAAATAATCACAATGATAATAAAAATAAAATCAATAAAACTTTATAACAATTAAATTTAGTATTTGTATAAGTTTAATTGTTCCGTATAATAATAATAAGACCATTTTCTTACGAAGAAAATGGTACCTATTTTTATTTTTTTAGAAATATGCGATAATAGTTTTATATTTTTTTCGAGGGGGGAATTGTATAATAATGATCTAGGTTAAAGTATTTTTAAAAAGTCAGAAGATGTACTTTCTACTTGGATGAAAGCATAATTTAATTCTAAGAAAGCAAGTGTATAAAAAACGTCATAAACTACTTCATTATTCACTCGTATACACTTTAGAATAATTGCGTCTCTGGCTCAACTTACCTTAATTTCGTTTTTGCTTCTTTAACTTTTTTTCCCTTTTTCTATATAGTTATGATATATATATCTGTATTTTTCGCTTCAAAAAGAGACACAAAAAATCACAGCTCTCACAATAAATTGTTGACACCAGTCAAAAAACTAAAAAATCGATTAACTATACATTTGGTGTTTTCATCTTTTTTCCTCAAATAAAACGAGATTTCATTTAATCCACAAAGAACCAACACTAGAGCACGCGACATGCAAAAAAAAAGAATGTTTCTTTCTTTTTGTTTTTTACTACAATAAAATGATATGTTTATTTTTTCTTAGTACGGAATTATGATTTGTTTTTTTTTTTTTTTTATAGATATTCGCTGTGCGATTTTATTTTTTGTTTTTTTCTTCTCCCACCGCGAGAAAAAGAATTCTTGTTATTGTTACTTTTTGTAATTAAAATTTTTATCGACCGGATGGAATATGTGTACCATCACGCACCACAAAATGTGTTATACTAAACTAATGAAAATTTCGGCACGGTACACGTTCCCCGTTCTACCTCGAGTCACATTTTAGTTGCGACGGGTGTCCAGTGCGCTTTAGGGCAAAGTCGTTCGTTCTTATCCGTGCTTTACCACCCCTATTGTGCTAACTAAGGGTTATCCCCACTCTGTCTCTCTTTCTCTCCCCCAGCATCCCTTCCTTTCACGAGTTTCATCTTCGGAACAACCCTCCCCGACTTGCGTACAAATTTCATTTTAACTACGCTTCAGGGCCGTGAGTATCTAATTTCTACACATGCGGAAAAAGAAAATTACTTAAAAACAAATTTTTATTTTTAATATTTATCAATACGGTGGCATTAATTACTTTTGTAATTGTTTAGCAATTATTTTTATTAGGATAATTTTCAATAATGAATTGTTGAATTTAATATATTTAGAATCATTAGTATAGAGATATGAAGACAAGTCGTTTAGTGAAGACGAGAACATTTGCTTAGTGAGGCAATTACCATGGGAGACGATAGTGGCACCATCTAACAGTAGGTGGCGGCATGTACTAAAAGTTTAGAACGTCGACGCTCTGTCTGATAACTCAACCCTGTCTGTCAAAAATTTTCTTATCCGCTGTCTTTTGTGTGCGACAATAAACTCATTCCTTCGGACATAGACAACGAGGAGACAATTAATGAAGATCGCGAAACTTGTGCCAAGTTTGGGAAAGAGGAAGCAGAATATCTTCATCAGAAGATCGAAGAGGAAGTCGCAAAGTAAGACATATACGAAAAAAGGAGATCTCCTTATTAAAATCGGAGGCAAGTCCCAACACGGAGGTCACCAAGGTAGTCGAAAGTAAAAGACTGTGGATCGGAGCGTAACACTTGAGATCCGTAACATGGACTAGCATAGTCATGAAAAGAAGTCCAACAGGTGTTGGAAGAAGTGCTCTGAGGGTCGAAAGTTGGTCTTGAAGATCAGCGACTTTGGTTGCCTTACTCAGAAAGAGGATGTCCAACAAGTGTTAGAAGTGCTTGGTCCAAAGTTTAACTCCTGATGGTACATCCATAGAATGAAGAATGCCAAAGTGCGCACGGATATTATTGGTTACCAAACAGTTTTGTCGATTTTCAAAGAAAAGAACAGAGTGTAAATGATACCAAACTAACAGATGGCGCCACTGTCAGCTCCAATGGTAATTTCTCCTAACTAAATATCAGTTTATATTCTTGTTGTATTTTACGTATTTTACTAAACGATTTATCTACGGGTGTAATTTGTAGTGTACCGACCGGAACAAGAGCGATCGACATAACCTAAACGCACTGGAAACTTGTCACCAATTTTCCATTTCTGTCGTAAAGAAGGTAATACTCAGTTTTTATTAATTGATAACATTAAAAACAAAAAAATACGTGTTTTAAAATATTTTTAATTCCGTATATAAATAAATCACCGCTGCTCGGATAACCTCATTGAATTTCGTGTCAAATAACTAAAGTTATAATCACCGGAAAATGTTATGGTTGCGTGTAATGGCTTTTATACGCATTTATCAGGGTCGTAGAATGCAAATGAATGTCGTATACACATAATTTGAATACCGAAGGTGACACATCCACTTTCTTTCCCAAGGATCTTATTTTATTAATAACTCGGAAAATTTTAACATCTATTTATCATGAATTTGAAAATTCTCTTCAAAATTTCACCGTTAAACTAAAGAAATTTTAAATGAGAAAAAAAATGTGTGCTGTTAATTAAACATTAATTTTTTAATTAGATTTTATGGAACGTGTATCTTTGGGTGTAATGATCAAAATGTGACACAGGCGTGTGATAAAAAAAAAAGGGGGGGAGTACGCGTCAGAAGTACACGTAAATTTAAGGGTTGTTATTACCTAATTTTGTATATATAACTTTTTTCTCCCTTCTTTAATGTTTCATATTTGTTGAAGGTGAAAAAGTTTTTCATATATAAAGTTCTAATAATATAGAATATGATTAACATGCAAAAGATGATTTTCACTCTTGAAATCTAAAAAGAAAAATAAAAAATGCTGATCTTTTATTTAGAAAGATTATATGGGAACCGAAAGCCGAGGGCTAAAACTATATAAGATTTCCCATGAATAAATTTAAAGTTATGAGTTATGCGACACGTGCTTATACTGTGGATAACTGGCAAAAATGGAAAATTCTTGTCTTTAGAAGAATTTTCGAAATAGAGAGAGAAAAAAAATTTCGAACATTAACTAAATTCTTTCTTTATTATATTCAGTGAAAAAACTTGGGGAAAATGAATATTCGCAAATTGAATAGTAATATGAAATTTGTAACAAGACATATTTGCGTAATTTATTAGTTTTTGAAGAATAAGGGATGGAGACAAAAAATCGAGTAGGGTGAAAATTAATTTTGTTGTTTAACTTTTATTTTTCTAAAGTCTTCTTTTTTTTTTGCAGGTGTCCATTTCAATGAAGGATGGTTGTTTGTTGCGGAGCAGCTCCTGGAGGAGATCGGGTACAGCAGAGCGCAGTTCAGTGTAAGTTGAATCTTTTTTCTGAATTTTTCAATCCAGTGCCATCCAAATAAAATTAGAAATATTTTATTTTACATGGAGAAAATAATACAAATATATAATAATAATAAAAATAATAATAATGGATAAATATAATAATATAATAATGGATATAATAATGGATAAATAATACAATGGATTTTTCTAAAAATTTTCAGGCAGTTGGTCCAGGAGAGGGAAGATTCCTAGAGGAGAGTTTGCAGAGAGAGAATGCTGTCATCGTTTTCTGTGCCCATGATGCGGAAATCCGCAAAAGTAAATTTCTTTCTATAACATACTTAATTTTATTATTTATTTTAATTGCGTCGATTTACGGGTAATTTAATTTTTTTAATTTTTGTTTTTTCAGAGTGTGTTAAGTGCCAAGTCGACAACTGAAGGAAGGAAGGATGTGGAGAAGAAAAGTAGTCCCTGCACACTGCCGTGTTTTTTTTTATAATATTTTTTTTCGGCTCCGTGTACCCTCCGACCTGATGCAGAAGTGCAATCAAGAGACAGGGATATTCGGGGGTGGCTCAGAAGGGGTGATGTGGTAGGATCCCATCGCCACAACGTGGGTTAATTCACCAATATCAAAGCCAGTCAATTATTTCATTATTTATTTTATCCTTCCCTGTTTGACAGTTTTTGAGTTGTTTTCCTTCATGTAAAGTAAAGTTTTCCTTCATTAGTAAATTAAATTAAAAATTACTTTTTTCTGCTGTTTTTTAAACTTGTATAAATTTTGCAATCATCTTCTAGAGTCTTCTTTTTTAATATAAATTGATTCATTTGTATTATAAAATTTTTTAAAACAGGGAAGGAATTACAACAACATAGTGACACCATTAACAAAATGTATTATTTTTCAGTATGTTTTTTATTACTGAGAAAATTATACTTTTGTCAATGTTCTTTTTATTGTCTATATGTGCATGTCATTTATAATTTGTTTAATATTTTATTGCTTGCCATTTTTTTTTCATGATTGAAAGTAATTTTTTTTCTTTAAAAAAATTTTTTGAAACTAGATTTGTAAATTTTTCTTAATTTCAAAGTTATAAACCATAGAGATTTTTTTAATTTTGCATATTAAATTAAATATTTAAAATTTAGAGTTAAAAATTAATGCATGTGGAATTTTCAAGTTAAAGTTTTTGGTAAATTCATTTAAAGATTGTATATAATTAAAATGTTTTCTTTCAGGTAAATTGTGTGATTTTGAGTTCAGGTGACGGTAACCCGTTCCGGAACGCGTTAGCCCTAGTTTAGGCTCTTTGCACCTGGGCGGTATGTGAGAGTACCGTGGAGTGCTTGTATGAGTGTTGATAATTAAAAAGTAGGTTTGCACTTAAATAGAATATGGATAGGTAGGAATAGCTTTTTTGTGAGTGAAAATTTTTTTCCGCTTTAAATATAGGAATAGGTAGGGAAATCGGGAAATAATTTAGTGTGTATACACACACACACATTACACACCTTTGTGTGTATCACAGTAGCTGGAGTACCAGTGAAAATATATTTTTCTTATATATAATTTGTATTCTTTTGTCACTATGTTGTTTTACATTTATTTTATAATTTATAAGTTTGTGAATTGTTTTATATATTGTTTTATAATTTGTACTTGTTTAATTAACCAATAATTTCTAGCAAAGTCACTGTTGTAAGCGGTGCAATATTATAAATATTTTTATATCATTTCTTTTTTTAGGAGTATGTTAAATTTACTTTTAAATTATCTTTTCAATATTGTGTTTGTAATTTATTTTTTCAGGAACAATGTAACGTCAAATTTTAGTACATGTATTTACTAGAATTTGATGTTTTATTAATATGATTTTTTTATTTGCAGGGTTTTTCTAATGTAATTTTCTGTTCATTTCAGATTTCATTTTATTTAGAAGTTGAATTTTGATCCTTTTGACGGTTCACGGTCCAAATATTCGTGAAACAATGGTAATTAGACATTTTAAAAAAAAAATACAAATCTTAATCCCCTTGGTTTTTATTAAGTTTGCTTTTCGAAAGTCAAAATTGTTTTAAAAACTTTTGACTGAGTATTTAATTTTGTTTATATATATTTGCAATAATTTATAATAACTCATTTTATTTTTACATTTAACTGCGTTTGTTACTGAATTTGCAGTCAATTTTAATTAGAAAAATTAGTTTGAATTTCAATTTACTTGGGAATTTTATTTTAATTTAGTAAAACATTTGAAATAAACTTTGGGTACCGATCGAAGAATTTTTAACTTTCGTAAAAGAAGAACGCAGTATCTTATATGTATTATTGACGCTCCTTTTGCAAGATTTCACGCACTATTTAGTAATGAGTCCTGAACTTTACTGTTTAAGTTGTTTATTTGCTCACAAGAGTCTGTAGATTCAAAAAGTAATGTTAAAATGTTTCTTAAAGAACAGAATTAATGAAAATATTCACGAATTATTTACCTCTATCTAGGCTAACAATATTTGAAGAAAAAAATTTGATTATTTTCTCCATAAATTGTAAGAGAGAAATTTCTAATTGTTTTTCTAGTAAAATTGACAGCACAAAAAATTTTTTTCCATTTAAAATAAGATTTGAAACTTATTTTAATCCAATTTTAGCTTATTTTAATTTATACAAGAATTATCAGATTATTATATAGTTAATATTGGTATTAAAAGAAGAGTTGTACATTTTATTTTAATTCTAAACGGTTAAAACGTCATTAGGCAATTTTGTCCCTTAAAATTAGTTTCCTAATTTTAAATTTAGTTGCTATTTGGACTACTTGTCTTAACTGAAATTAAACTGAAAAACAATCTTTTGATATTAAAAGATTTTTCTTTAAACAATTTAAAAAAATTGCATTTTGAAATTTTAAATCGATGGCTTGATTTTTTCTTGAAATTCATTTTGGAAAAATGTCTTTTTGGCACAAATAAGTTGTCGCCTGAAAAATCGTTTTTCGGTTCAATACAAATGAGTCAGGGGGGGTTAAAAAAATCAGTAAATATTAGTAATTGCTTACTTATATATAGGTTTGTAAGTGACAAATGAGTGAAGGTGGGTTGAATATAGGGGGGTGGGTGGATTTCTGGGTTAATTTTAACGAAGCGACTCGTTGTCGTCTTTGGGAGACCAGGAAACTCGAACGAGCATATAAGGGGTTAACGAGTACGATGCTAGGTCTGCTCGGAATGAGGAGGATGGTCGGATTTTCAGCGATGTCATTGCGTCCCTGTTCCCCTGGCGGCGTCGTTACGAGGGCGTCGCGTTTAGAACGTCTACGTTGGCGGCAAGCAGGCAAGCACACGTAGACAGCACGGCTTGGCGAGAGCGGATGTGCAAATAACACCAGGCAATGCCTGCAATGCTATCACGGGGTGTCGGAGCCACGAAATCGGTGTGGTAGATGGCAGGCGCGGCACAATTTTGGCGTGGCTGCCGCCCCAACCGGCTTGGCAAAGTGTATTGATGGCGTGGCGCCCCTTTCCAACTCCCCCCCACACCGGTTTAGAGTATGATATATACCACATGGCGTGGCATTGCTCTGCAGTTGCTGGCAGCTCGCGAGAACGAGACCCGGCAAAGGACAAAGAGAAGGATGGTGAGTAACGGGAGGAAGGAAGAGAGAAGGCGGAGGTGGTAGGTAATCACCCAGCGGCTCGCGTTATAGCGTCGTTATGCCGCTATCGTATTCCTCTCTTTCTCTCTCTCTCTCTCTCTTCTCTCCTCTTACTCACTTTTCCCTCTTTCTCTCTCTCTCTCTCACACACTCCATACTCTTTACCACCCGCCACGTCCTCTTCCTCTTTCGTCGACTCCCTTCAGGTCCGGCTTTACTATTTTTTTCTCTCCTTTTTTTTTGTTTTCTTCGAGAGAAAGCATTGTATAATGGTTACAATTTCTCTAAGTTCATGTTATCATCGTGTATCATTACATATCGCACGAGTACATGTTTTAAATGTAAAAGGTCCAAATTGTATATATATATAGTCGAAAATTCCCTGTGTTAATAATGGTCTGTATTTTGGAGTTGCGGATGAAAAATTTTTAGAGAATAGAAATTAAAATTGCGACTGTAGTTTTCTTCGTCAGTTTCAAGTCTTTGTCTTAATGTCAGTTTCGTAATAATGGGAGTAATTTTGTTAGGTATTTATTGTTTTGAAGTTAAATTTCGATCTATTTTCTAATATCTATATATTAGTGAGGCTATTTGGATAATTGGGAACAGCTTAAACAGTCGAGGGTTTAAAATTGTGGAACTCTATTTAGTATTGTACTGTTGTAATTGGGGTTTGAGTCATCCCCCTACTTTGGTACTTTATATATCCTTCGTCAAAGTTTCGTCCGTTGCGTTGGAGGCTACACAACCTCTCTCCTAAATTTATGATATCAGGAGGGTGAGAAACATCTATTTGTAAATGATAATTTTTTCTTCCAACTTTCAACAACTCACACACGTTACTTTTCCCTTCATTCTTCGATCCATTTATTTTGAACATTTTGATAAAATTAGTATTTTTAGATTTATAATTTCGATGTCCTATGTATTTTTTTATTCTTGAAGTGAATATTTACTTTGAGTAAAATTTAAGTCACTTTGAATCAGAGTGAAAAATAGAATTCAGTCATATACAGTGAAACTTGAGTAAGTGAGAACTGAATAAATAGATAAGATAGTTAGATGAGAATAGTTAGTTTAAATGTATATAAGAAAATTTCAGTGTTTCGAAATTTTTTTCATAATCGAGGTTTTCTTTTATCAAGGTTCCACTTATCCTTATTATATAGGTTTGTTAGCAATATAGAAATGATTTCGTTAAACGATAAATGTGATAATATATTTTATATATTATAATTTATATCTTGATACGAGGCTATTATAGAATATTGTATAGAGTGAATAGTGGTATTTACATCGACTATACATTAAAGGAAATACTACCCTTTAAACGGTAGCAATTGCAATAGCCCAATAATTATCCGTTTATCTTGTATGAATACATTAAAGTATTTCAAACAATAGTCTATATTGGATTTTCCATTTTCGATCTTTGCTCGTGCACTTTTTTTTCTTATTAGAAGGGAATTACTTTATTAAGACTTTTATTTTAGGGTGTAATTTACTGTATACTTATAAACGAAACTTTATTTCTCAATATTGAGCGTCATAACTCTGCTCTTTAATACTCTAATAAATAAACTCATAATGATATAAGTATGAAGAAATATATGAAGGAAAATATCTTCAAGGGGAGCAATTATCATCTCTTAATTAAACTTATTACATATGTCAACGGTATTATATGTTATTTATTTAAATCGTCAACGAATGGAAATATTTATAATTAATATTTATTTATAAAGTGCAAATAACTAGTCACAATTTGGCAAAATTTATTACGATTTTGTTGTAATATTGGTTCAGGTTTGCTATGTTAGTGATAAAAACTGGGCCAAGCTTGGGTCAATTTATTAATTAAAGCATTGACTGTAAATTTTAGTATCAATCTGGGGCGAATATTGGTTCAGACTAGGGTGCCAGTTTTCGTCGATGATAATTAAAGCGTTTGCTGTCAATTTCATTATCAATCTGGGGCGAATATTGGTTCAGACTCAGATGCCAGTTTTCGTCGATGATAATTAAAGCGTTTGCTGTCAATTTCATTATCAATCTGGGGCGAATATTCATCCAGATTTGATTGCCAATGTTAATTAATTAATTTAATTATTGGGGGTCAATTCTTAAATACCAATATGGGGGGAATGTTGGACTAATCTTTGGTGCCAGTGTTAATCTTCAATTTAAACAATGCTTGGCATTTTTTAGTGTCAAGCTATGGCAAATATTAATTAGTTAATTGAAGAAGTAATTTTCAATTTGGAAAGAATAGTGGATTAATTTTCGTAAAGCATTTTCTGTTAATCTTGGGCAAAAATTGGATCAATCTTCGATGCCAATTTTATAAATATAATTATTCAAATGCATGACTGTGAATTTTGGGAAAATGTTGGTTTAACTTTGAAAGTTATTAATCGATCAATTAAAGCATTGACTGTAAATGTTAGTATCAATCTAGGGCGAATATTGGTTCAGATTCGGTTGCCAGTTTTTGTTGATCAATAAAACCATTGATTATTAATTTCTGTCTGAATCTAGGGCGAATATTGCTTCAGACCTGGCTTCTGATATACTGCGTGAATATTTAGTATCATTCTTGGATGAATATTGGACCAATCTTGGGTGCTAATATTAATCGATAAATTATATCACTGACTGTCAATTTTATTTCAATCTTGGGCGAATATTGGTGTAATTTTTTGTGTTAGTCTTTACTGATAATCAAATAAGCAATGACAGTCATTGTTTGGGGTTAATATTGGGCGAATATTGGTTCCAACTTGGGTGCTATTGTCAATCGATTAATTAAACATTATTGACTGAATGTTTAGTATAAATCTTGGATGAATATTGAACCGATTTTTGGTGCTAGTTTTCGTCGATCAATTAGAGAATTGACAGTAAACGTTGGTATCAATCTGGGGCGAATATTGGTCCAGATTCGGGTGCCAGTTTTCGTCGATCAATTAAACCATTTATGGTCAATTTTTATCTCAATCTAGGGCGAATATTGATTGAGATCTAACTGCTAGTACTAATCGATTAATTTTATTATTGACTGAATATTTAGTAGGTATCAATCTTGGTTGAATATTGGACCAATATTTAGTCGATAAATTAGCACTGACTGTCAATTTTAGTTTCAATCTTGGTCTAATTTTTGCTGTCAGTTTTAACTGATGACCAAGTAAGTAATGACTATCATTCTTGGGGTTAATATTGGGTGAATATTGGTTCAAACTTGGGTGCTATTGTCAATCGATTAATTAAATATTATTGACTGAATGTTTAGTATAAATCTTGGATGCTATTGTTAATCGATTAATTTAAACATATATGCTTAAATTAATTGAATGGTAAACTTCTACATCGTTTAAAATATTAACTATTTCCGCTTTTTTCAAGTTTCTCTGTAAATTATTTTTATTTGTTTTTCCAATCTGAGAAAATTTTCTTTTATTTCCAAAACAATTATAATATATGAAGATGAATAAATGAATAAATGAAGATGAATAAATGAATAAATGAAGATGAATAAATAAATTTATTCTAATCTTTCATGAATAAAAGGAAGAATAATAGAATGAATGGAAAAAAGGACTGTCAATTGTTGAAAAAAAAACACCTCAATAACGAAATCTTCCACTCTTTTTGGCATCAGGTCAATCTCGATTCATTTCTCTCGTTCTCATTAATTGTCCGCGCTCGCACTTACCGCCACGCAGCGACCGCGCGTCATATAAACCCCATCCTCCAATCTAGGAAATATATATATATATAAGCACAACATTCTCTTTCACATGCATATATACAATATTGTAATGTGTATACACACAGACACAATATGAGAGAACGCACTATATTCCCTATATTTTGCAGTGCGTGCTAGAGCTCTAGAATATTGATATGTAAATATAGCAACGACGCGGCGGCCCTGCACTACGTAGTGGTTAGAGGGGCGCTAGCAGGTTAACGAGCGGCTCGCGGGGTGGTCTGGAATGGTGGTTCGAGGGTCGAGGCGGGTGGATGGGTTGTGGCGACGTAGGGGTTGTGTGCGCGCGAGAGGGGGACCAGCAGCGGCTATACGGTTAAAGGAGGGTGAGAGGGGGGGGGAGGGGGTGGTTGATGGTGAGGGAGGGACGAGGGAGAGGAGTTGGTTGCTGCCGGCGGTATAACAGAGACGACCGGGCGTGCCGCGGAGCGTGCCACCAAAGGGGATGAGAATTTTCCGCATCATGGAAAATTATTGTCCTGATATCCGAGACATGAAAATTCTCTAGAAATTAGAAAAGGGCATTTAATTAAAAACAAAAAATATCATAAGACTTGTTATTAATAATTATTTTATTACAGAGATAAAAAAATTTTCTATAATTATTTGGAATTTTGTAAATTGCGTTTATTTGGATATAGCTTTGGACAAGAGAATATCCGTGTCATATAGGGACATGCCCTGCGGGACACGGCTTGGAACGGGGTGGTTGGAACGGGTCGCGGAAACACGGAGAGGGCGGGAACACGACGACCGAAGAGTGAGAGAGAGAGAGAGAGAGAGAGAGAGAGAGAGAGAGAAATTGCGAGCAAGTGAGCGTGGGTGTATGAGAAAGATAGATAGGATGTGAGAGAGAGAAAGAGAGAGAGAGAGAGAGAGAGAAAGAGATGATACGGATTGTGTGGGTGGAAGTGTGAGCACGTGCATGTGTCCTCGAGAGTGTGCCAGGCGTAAAAGGGATCACAGTCGAAGGGTATCCTCTATAGATGAAAACGGAAGGGTAGAAGGAGCAAGCACACTCGGGGGGTTGAGTGACTGAGTCTTTCTTTTGCCTTCTTCGCAGCAAAATTCTGCCTCCTGATACTTTTCCTTCCTCCCTTCTTTTCTCCTCCTCCTCCTCCTCCTCCTCTATATACCCCTTTTGTCTTTCAACCACAAACGAGTGCGTGGCTGTATATATATCTCTCTCTCTCTGAATAAGACATAGCGTGACCTTGCGAATAACGAGTTACCCGTATAAAGTTGGATGTTCCGCGCACGTCGTCCAAAATTGCTTCCTTTTTTTGTTTTGCCCTCTCTTGTGCAAAACTTTAAAGTCTCATGTTCACGGTTGAAAGAAAAAGAGGTTTTTCTTTTCCTGTGAGTTCAATTTATGTTCTGTACAGTTTTTTTTTCCTTCTGTTTTCACCTTTGTATACAATTTAATATATATAGTGTAAAAAATTCGGAAAGTTAAGGACTATTTTTTTGGTTGGGAGTTGAAATATTCGGAGTTAAAAATCGAGTTTGAAGGTTAATTATTTTAGTATTTTGTTCAGTAAGGTGTTGATTTGTTTTCTGAACTGTTGGAATGAGTTGAAGATTACGGGAGTTGAGAGTAAAATTCTCTGGAGTTAAATCAACTCCTAGGATGGTAAATTATCTACTCTGCAATTTACTCCAAGGTGTTGAAAAACACGAGTATTTTAAATCTTTTTTGAGTTAAATCGTGTCTATAGGTTGATGTCATTTCGTATTAACTCCTCGTATAGAGTTGTTGTGGAAAGGAGTAAATTTTTAACTCCCTTGGTACCATTCTTTCAACTCTGAACAGGCCTGACTCTGAAAAAGAAAGACTTAATCTCGTAGGGAGTTAACTGACTTTTTATCAGTCCTATAGTGGCCAAGGAGTTAAAAAATGAAGTTAACATTTAACTCCCAATAGGATCAACTCCGTTTGGAGTTGATTTTTAATTTCGAATTTTTCTCAGTTTTTTTCTACTACTTGCTCTTGTTTTTCTTCTTCTTTCTTCTTATTAAAATTGTAACATATTTCTACTGTTTTTATCATTTTTTGAAATTGATTTTACTCATACTTTCCTTAAAGGGATCAATTTTTACTTCAAGATGAGTTAAAATTAATTGAGAAAAATAAAAAGAAATGTTAAAATTATAAAAATGCAAGAAAATAAACCATTATTTATAGTTAATTTTTATAAAATTACCGTTTGTTATTTAAAGATATATTTCTTATAGCACAAGTTTAGCGCGTTAAATGGTTTGAATAATTTGTAAAATACAGAGTTTCGTGGTTAATCTCTTTTATATATATAAGAGTGTGGGTATAGAAATATGCTTTCTCATATGTAAATACTAATGGGGTAAGTGCGGTGGTTTCCGGACACGTGTCAGCGGACGAATGAATATTTATTTCCCTTGAATCAAATTTCGCTGATGTAATAACAATAATAAAAAAAAAATACACGGTGCGATAAAAGAGATTTTTTTAAAATCTACTTTTAAACGCTTTTTTGTGACACTCTGCTAAGTGTTATAGACGATAAAATTAATAAATTTATGATCAAAATTTTCTAATTTTAAAACTTTTATTTGTTTTATCGTGGTAACGGAATATATTTAAACATCATTAAGTATAAGTTAAATATCACACTTTTAAAAATTATGTTTTTGAAAAGTGCATATTATTAATGAGATTTATTAATTAATTTATTACTGACAATAATAATAATACAGGAAAAAAATTATAATGTAACTTTTACTATTCACAAAGTAAAACTTTATAACTGTTTTGTATTTCTGCGCATTTTTTGTCAATTTTTTACTATTTCGGGAGTAAATTGTACTATACGTTCAACTTGAACCTTATCAAAATTTATTTTTGAAATAGTAAAATTTATTCTGGAAATAGTAAAAATCTTACCATTTCCAAAGCAAATTTAGTAAAATTTACTCCGGCAGAAATGCGTAGAAATTCTAGTTTTACTTTGGAAATAGTAAAATTTACTCCAGAAATAGTGAAAATTGACAGAAATGCATAGAAACTATCAGACAGTTTATGTTTTACTTTGTAAATAGTAAAAGTTACTTTATAATTTTTTCAGTGTAGATTATAAAATATTTGTTTTCTATTTTATTACTGAATTGAATAATTTATTTATTAGTTTGATTGATTTACATCACAGAAGTAAATTCTCAAAAAAATATTGGAAAAAAAGTCATTTTTTCTAAATAAAAAAAAGACGGGTATAGTTTTCAAAATTTTATGTGAATAAATTTGGATCGAGTTTAGTTTTTGTGCTCGGTCGAATTTTTTCTGGAATAAAAAAAAAAATGAAATCGATTTTTATAATTATTGTAAAGCTATATATCGATAAAGCTATATATAGATAAGCTTTGGCAGTAGTGAAAGAGAGTGGTGGGGAGAATTGTGGAAAAGAGAGGAGAGATGGTATATAGAAGAAGATATAAAGATGCTTTGGAGGGTGAGGTATGATTCGAGAACATCGAGGGAAAAAGAAGTGGAGAAAAAGGAAAGATCCGAGAGAGGATTCTCAGGGAACCGAGACTACGACGTGACGATGGTGGTAAAATGAGAAAAACGGAAGCAGAGGGAACGCGACTCGAGCGACTGAAAACCTTACGACGACGAGACTGCAAACACAGCCTCGCTGAGTTTGAGCCCCATTTTCTCATGCTTTCACGACTGCGACATTTTAACTTTTTTTTTTTCCTCTCTCTTTTTCTCTCTCTCCTACTCGATGTTTTTTTTTCTTTTTGCTCTTCTTGTCATCAACACCCTCATCACGTGAAACCACTGTACCCACGAACGCGTTTCTTGCTTAAATAGCCGACGGGAGCGTAGCCACTTTTACGGCATATTCGACATTCAAGTGGATCTTGTGTGTGACTTCTTTTCTTATTTTTATGAAATATTTTTTAAATGACTTCAGCATTCCTCGAATGTTTGCATTTTTTTCGTCTTTATCAGTTCTGTTGAAAATTTCTAGAAAGAAATTTCTTTTTTCTTAATTTTAGTTATTCGATATATATTTTATATATTTCGCAATAGTTTATGAATAATTTGATATTTTAAAAATATTTCTGATGGTTGATTTAGTAAACATTATCTAACGATTTCTTTAAATCAGTATGATAAGTTCACCAAAAAAAATATAAAGTATTTTTTACTACTTAAAAAGTAAAACTGGAACTGTCTGGAATTTCTGCGCATTTCTGTCAATTTTTACTATTTCTGGAGTAAATTTTAATACGTCCGAAGTGAAGTTTACTAATTTTACTAAAATTTACTCTGCTCTCTAAATTTGAATTAGTAAAAATTTTAACTAATCTAAATTAGTGACTCACTTTTTGCTTTTAAATTAGTTAAAATTTACTAATAAATTAGTAGAAAATTTTTTTTTACTATTTATTAGTCAAATTTAACTAATTCGAAAGCAAAAAGTGAGTCACTAATTCAAATTAGATAAAATTCTTACTAATTCACATTTAGAGAGTGGAAATGGTAAAAATTGATAGAAATTCCAGACAGTTATAGTTTTATTTTGTAAATAGTAAAAGTTACTTAATATTTTTTTCCCTGTTGTCTACTAATAATTAGTAAAAATTTTTAGTCATTTTTAGTAGAATTTTAATATTTTTTTTTTGTTTAATTTTTACATATTCTCATCATCACAATGAGAAAGTGTTTATTTTACTATTTTTAGTGGAAAATTACTAAAAATTAGTATACGCTTTTTGACTGATTTGAATAAAATGCGATTTTTTTTACTACTTAAGATTTAGAGAATACTTAGGCAGAAAACTCCAATTTTGACAAATAGGGTTTAAAATCTATATTGATATTCGTTTATTTAGATTCGATTGTTTCTGGAGCAGTGATACTAATTACTAATTAACCTTTAATTGATTTGAGTCAGAGAAAAATTCCAGGTTGACAAATTTCTTCTCTAAATTACTGCTCTCTAAATTTGAATTAGTAAAAATTTTAACTAATTTGAATTAGTGATTCACTTTTTGCTTTCGAAATAGTTAAAATTGACTAATGAATTAGTAGA
>JUFY01029267.1:38675-74948 GCA_001855655.1 Leptopilina clavipes | reverse complement strand
AAAAAATTTAAAAAAATCATTTTTTAATAAAAATTTTTCTAAAAAATTTTTCTCAAAGAAAAAAATAAAAAAATACGTATTCCTTTTTTGTCAGTGAAGAATGAAAGAAAAAATATTTGGCCGAATTTTAGAAGTCATATGTAAATTTCACGGAATCGCTCATATATATTGTTTATGTGATGTAGATATGTATTAAAAATTTTTCTTAATATTAAACTTATTTCCTACTAGAGCCCAAAACTGTAAGAAATTGTAAAATTATTAATACATTATTAATATGACTTTTAAAACTATTATTTTTTGGGTATATCTTTTGTCCCCTTTTTGTCCCCTTTTTCAGAAAAAAAATTCCCCTTTTCCCCTTTTTTGAGGATAAAAGGTACTGTGATGCCTGTTTTCTATAAAGTGCAATAAGATAAAAATAACGATTTATTCAATAATGAAATTGATTTTCAAGTAGTCAATTGTCAATTTTGGCAATTCGTATTTTTACTTTTTTGAACTTGGATGTTTTCCGATTATAATCCTCTCAATGAATAGGAAAGAGATGAGATTAATTGTCGATGGTTTTCGAGTTGGTGGTTGTCAAAGAGAGAGAGGAAAAAAAATTTTTTGCAAATAATATTTTTGCAACACCCAGTATGCACAATGAAATCTGTACCCGGCACGCAACACCTCTGCGTAAAGAAGAGGGACGGTAAATGATCGGCAGTTCTCTCTCACCCACTCGGAGAGATCTCGCAGAGTCTCACAGTCAGCCTCCTGACATTTCTCAGGTATGACTCATTGTCGGTTTGTTCGTGTTCGTGCATTACCTCTGCCGTGTGCCAGTTTGGTTCTCGTTCTCCATTAGCTTTTCAGTTTCACTCGCGACTCCATCTAGTCTAGTCTCTGGTGCATTAAGCAATTTCAATGCACACACACATCTCTAAATAATATATATACTCGTAGGTTAAACTGATTTTTCTCTTTTATTGAAGATCAACTCTCACGATTGTCGAACACAAATCGACTGATTGAACTGGCGGAAAGAGAAGGATGGTGAGCTCCCGTTCACCAGGCGTAAGTGTCACCTGTAATAACAATTCAACAGTCGACGTATCAAATAAGAACGAACTGGCCGTCAACATTACCAGTAGAGAAGAAACAGATGAATTTAATCAGAGGAAAGACAATGAATCGGTGAGGAGAAATTTAAATGACCAACGATCATCACAATGGAACAGCGAAAGTGGTCCACCTTCATTTTCAATGTCCATCGATTTGAATCATCACGATTCGGGATCATTTTCCGTCAGTCCTGATACAAATAATGCTTCTTCGTGTGAAGTCAAGGTCATTAGAAACAACGAGGACGAAGAACGATACGAGGCGTTTGGTTCTGTCGAAGGTGATTGTGACGAGGAAGAATCTCCCGGTGGTAGCAGTTCAGCACCATCGCCTACGGGACCCGCTTCTTTAAGGTGAGTTATTACTTTCGACAATTTTTTTTCACCAAATGGAAAATTTCCAAAAGCGTAAATATTTCTTTTTCTCGGTTCTAATTTTCTATGAACAGAATTTTTTAAATTAAAAAAAACATTGACCTGAATTTTTACATTACCGAAAAGTTTCTATTTTGCTTTTTTTTGTTTTAGGCAATTTGTTCCGAGTTTTATAAATGAAAAAAACAATGCCAAATGAGTGGAATATTTTTATCTGAACGAGTTTTCGATTTTAAAAAAATTGTTGACAAATTCCCTTTTTAACGTCCAGTGTTTTTCTGGTCTGTGTTCCTGTGTTTGTCTATATTGTTTGTAATTATTTTCAGATAACAAGCAATATCAGTATTTATGATAAATGTGGTGACAATGGTGTGCAATTGCAAACGAATAAGATACACAATGCAATTGATAACGCGCTATAGTGTTTTGAATACGCATTAAGCAATTTTTTCGTTTGTATTTGCATATTTCAAGAAACACGTTTCCTTTCTCGCATTGTGCAAATTTAAGAATTGCTAATCTCCCGTAAGCATCATTGTTTACAAATATAAAATTTTATTTTCGTTACAAATATTGTGAATTTTTCATTTTTTTCTTACATTCTTTTTTTGAATTGTTTATTTAAATGTAGGATGTTGATTACTGAAAATAATGCAACAGGCAGGCAAACACAAAAATAGTTTGCGCAATATTATAATATATAGTATTTTTAATAATAGCAGACGGCATTGTATTTTTATTTATAATTCTCGACATATATTTATAATAATTGAAAAATTTATTTTAATTGAAACTTTGATAAATATTTAATTTATGTTATTTTATTTCTTCAGATCATTGACGGAACGATGGTTATCGAATATCTTTTGTATTTAAAAATACAAAGTGAATCAAATATTTATGGATATTTTTATTATCTATACAGTAATTAGTTTTTTTTTCCTCTGTGACTATTTAACCTCGTTAGAAAATTGAGTACAACTATAGAGAAGAGAAAGCAGTGGCTTCAAAATTACATTTTACTTTTTAAAATTCTTCCGAATTATCAAATTTTAATCCCTTGGCGATGACTCGATTATTTGGATGAAATAATAAATGGGGCGTTGCATTTTTATCAAAGAATATAATATGTGACGAACATGGTTTAGTTTACTGCGTATAAAAAAATGCTGTATTTTTAAATTTAAATACGGCTGCGATTAAATCAATTATCTATTTTTTGACACTATTTGACGTAAAATGTGAAGAGAGGAATTAATTCCTTTCATTGCGCACATAACTTGCATCACACATTTTCATTGGTGTGTAACATGCAAGGACTTTTTTCACTTCCTTTAAAGCCGTGAGAATCGCGGTAGTTATAATCGAAAACATAACAGGAAGACGAGTTATAAGGGAATAAGAAATCCAACCACCTTATTCATTATAATTTCAAAGTTTCACGACTACCATTTCTTTTAAAAGTCTACAATTATACGTCTGGTTATGCATTAGAATTTTTTTTCAAAAGAACGCAGCGTATTTATCAAAAAAAAAAGGAAAAAAAAAAATTTAATGCAAGCACACTGTATACAATCGACTTCGTTTTTTTCATATGTCATTGTTCAGATTCTTGAGCCGGAATAAAATGATGACGCGATTTTTTCAGGTTGCCGAGGTTACCTAATTATTCAATTACTGTCAATGTTACATTTTCATGATTTTGTAATTTTCATTTTATTTTTTTTTTACAGAGAACAAAATGTTTTGCATGTATTGAAACCGATAATAAAAATATTCATGGATATAAAAATATATAGAATTCAATTTCTGATATTTGATATTTAAAAAAAAATATTAATTTTAATTGATTTTCATTTAATTTTTATCTGCGATTTAGAAATCCGAGAAGTCCTAACTCAACTATTGGCCGACATTCCTGGCTTAGAACTTCGCTTAGAAGAACTGGGTGAGGAAAAATCTCTTATTATTTTTTTTTAAATCCGTTCTTGAAAATAACAAGCGGAAATCCCGTTTTTTGAAAATTTTGATGATTTAATAATATTCTTTTTTGTGTTTTTTTCAGAACTAGCAGGAAAAGATTAAGTTCCAATGCTCTAGCAAGGTATTAAATTTTTTTTATTATTTGCAATAAAAAAATGTGTTTTAAAATTATAATATAAAAATGTGTAATTTTACTTTTCAGTCAACTTTATCGAAGTAGTAGTTTCAATAGTTCAGGAAGAGGATCTATCTGTGATACAGGAGAAGAAATGTACAGCGATGTTTCTTTAGAAGACGACGTGCTGGATCTCAATCACAGAGTGAGTTTTTTTTTTGTATTTATTTGTCTATAATGTTTAAAATTATATAATATAAACATTAATATTTTAACTGCTAATAGAATCAATAGAACCGGTAAATAATTCCAAAGAGAATAATTTATAATTTAAATGAAAGAAAAAAATTGCAAATTAAAATAACCGAGAAATAGAATTTTAGTGAAAATAAGTTCTAAATTAAGTAAAAAATGAGAGATTAAAAATTAAATGGAAATTGCAAATTAAAATAACCGAGAAATAGAATTTAAGCGAAAATAAATTCTAAATAAAGTAAAAATGAGAAATTAAAAATGAAATGAAATTTAAAATAATCAAATAGATGAAAGTCAAATAAAATTAATACACAAAATCTAAAAATCGATTGCTAAAAGTGAAAAGTAGATAATTTCAGAGTTGTAAAAAATGACACTTTAGAAATGTAGGCAAATACTTGACATTAAATTGTAAACTTTGGCATCATCAGTGAATCAATTTTCAAAATCAAAACCAGTGGAAATATTTTTCGATATAAAATTAGATGAAAATTATTTTCTGAAAAAAGAAACAAAATTAAAAAGTACATGAAGTCAGTTTATCAAGAAACTCGTTTATCCACACGCGTCATATGGTAGAAAAAACTTTTTCGGCAACTAATCAGGATTCATCATCAAATTGTAAAAATTATCATCATTCATATCCCAGTTATATTCCATGTGAATCTTATTATCAACCTCCACCGAGACCTCATCAACATTATTCAAGTTCGTTAAAAATTATTTTGCATTTGCAACAAAAAAAAAAAGAAAAAAAGATTATTTTGTTTATTTACCAAAAAATGTTTTAATTAATTTTTCTGATTTATAATCATAGCACCATGTACTTGTCAATCTGATCATCCCTCTGATTTTAATTCATACGAAGTAAAATCAACCAAAGAAACTTCTTGGCTGCCAATTATTCTTTTTGCACTTCTCATTATTTCCATAATTATTGCTTACAATTTTCTCCGAAGTTACTTTAGTAATTCCGAAAGAGCGACTCCTTCTTTTTTAGCACATCAGGTATCATTTTTGAAAAAAGTTCTGTTCTCTAAATTTTTATAAAATAATTAAATAAAAAAAAAAGGTTTAATTATATATACAGAATCCTCATTTGCTTCCAATTGGAGTACCAATAAGAAATATAGAAAAAAGAGATGCGTCACAGAATTGTCCGTCAACGTATGTTTGTTGTATTAATAGTAAGGGAATAATTGAGCCAAAATACGACGAAATATCTGGTACTTCAACTCCAAAAAGAATAATTTCACCATCAAATTCAAAATTTACTGTTCAAAAAACACGAAATAATAATAAAAATAATTCGATCGAAATAACGAGCAAAAAATCACGTAAATCGGAAGAAACTTTATTAAAAGAAAATCAAAGAAATTCTGGAACATTTATGACGGATGATGAAAAATTAACTTTACGTAAATTATAGATGGGACTTTTTCATCGGAAACTTTATTTTAAAAAAGCAACTTTTAATTACGGGAGTTTTCTCATTAATAATCCATTCACTTACGGAATTCTCATTCTAATGTCAGTGCTGGCTGTTTTACTTTTTGCGTGAGTCTTCCCATTGGAAAAAATTTTACAATTATTGCTTTAGTTGCGTTAATTAACTTCTTTCGAGGTGTAAATAATTATTCAAATTCTAGGAAAATTTGTTTTGTCTACAATTTTTTTTTCTCTTCTATTTTTCATATTTATATTGTTTCCTTGTTTCTAATTATTTATTTGAGTTTATTTTTTTTACGGTTTAATAATTTTAAAAGTTTGAAGCTACATTTAGAAATATTGATTTTGAGAAGTTATAGATTATAACGGAAGTTTTATTTTTTTAACATATGCAGAATTTTGTTTAATAAACCCATCAACAGTGAATCATTGTTCAGGAGAATATTAAAAGAGACCCGCGTGACAAATAAAAGTACGTTTATATTTTTTATTTGCAAACAATTTATTTTTGATATTTAAATAATTAGTTTATTTTTAATATTTAAAAATATATTTAAGTGACTTTTTTTTTGTAAAATATCTTTTTTTTGTTTAGTTACTCAAATGTTGAATAAATCAAATTCAGTAGTTGAGCAAAAAACATTGGACGACAGTGATTCCATTTTGAGTCATTTGAATGAAAGGGAAAAAAAGTGAAAATTTTTTATAATATAAAAAAAATGTAAGGGCAATCGTAATTTAATAAAGAATAATTAAAACTATTTTGTGTTCTAGTAAAAATTAAACCAATTAACTTTAAAAATAGAATTTCAGATTTTTTTTTATTTCAATGTAATAAATATAAGCTTCCGGAAAAATATTGATTCTGAGAGGTGGGAACAATTGATATTTATCTGGCGGCCTAGTTCATAGTGAAACGGTTGATATTTTTTTGTTAATTAAAAATAGACTGCAGTCTTTTTTTTATTTTCTTAAATTAGACAGTCAAAATTAAAAAGTCAAAATTCTAAATTAAACTTGTAATAAAAATTTACTTCATCAATATTTTTTTGTATAAAATTTAAGATTTTAAATAAAATTTAAAACTTGAAGAAAAGTAAGATTTACATTTAAAAAAAATTGCAATTTTATCGAAACAAAACAATAATTGGAATTTTATTTCGTAAATAATATTTATTGAAATTTCACTCTCAACGATGGCTTGCCCGAAACATGTTTCAGTAAATAATAAAAGTTTTCTAGAATGGAAAGGTTGGGCTTTTCTAACATTTCTTATTGTATTATTTGATACTGGATACTGGGGTATAGTAAACTTAAAAAAATGGCTCGATGGTTAATTTCAATTCAAGTGGAACGCAAAAAAAATTTTCAGTAAGTTTGAGAATTTTTTTTCCATATTAAATGATTATTAAAAAAATATTAAAATTCATTCATTCATTAAAAATAAAAAAAAATATTAAAATTCATTCATTCATTAAAAATAAAAAAATATTAAAATTCATTCATTCATTAAAAATAAAAAATATTTAAATTAATTAATTAATAATTAAAAATATTAAGATATTTTTTATTTTTTAAAATAATAAAATAAGATTTTAATTTTATTCTATTTTTTCGATAAGTTAATTAATTTAAAATAATATATAAAAAAAAATTCGCAACTAATGTAAATGTGTTTTCAGATTTTTTCCCGACAATCATTGTAATTAGAAAATCATATTAAAAAGGAGTTAAGCGAAACAGACTATGGAGTGCATAAATAGCCCACTACGACTAACCAACCCACGACATAATCGAGACTATCTAACAAATATATTCGAGAGCAATTTTAAGGCGTCGGCCAATGCGAGAGACGAAAGTGCGCGTTTTCTATTATCAAAAATAAAATTTTGCATTAATTTTGCATCTAAATTGTTTTAATTTTTCTCAAAAGAAGAAAAACGGAAAAAATAGATCAGTAAAGATAATAAGGTCATATTAGTGAAATAATCCGTGAAGTTACTACTAATGGAGTTAGAAATGACGATCGAATAATGCAGTCGGCTGGAAAAGAAAAATACCTATATGTTACTTATAATAACATGACACACGCGCTTGCGGCATATGCATAAAATATAAACTTTGTAACTCGTAAAATGTCAAGCTAGTAGAATGGAAGCGGAGTGTGAAGAAACTGGTGTCGTTGATAATAAATTGTCTAATGTAAATTGCAAGGCCCATTCTGAATCTCATATAATTTTTAGTGAATTTACAACTGGTGAACCTGGTGCTGGTCTCGAGTACGATCTGTGGGAAGGTCAGTTTCAATTTTTGGAGCACTGTCCTTTACAAGATCATAACTCACGACATAGTTGTCCCAGTGCATCGGACGAACAAGTAAGAAAATATAGGCATCATCATCGATTCTTCCCGCCTGGTTATTGACCGGCATTTATCGTGTACCTATATAGGAATCAGAATCTTATAGTAGCTGTATTTTAAATAGAAAATGTGTAGTTCCACTGGTTTCGATTTCAACTAGAGAATAGGTAAAAATAAAAAGTCAAGTAATTATTTTTTTAAACAGCACAACGAGAAAAAGAGAAAAAAAAGATGGAATTATTCGTGAGAGAACAATGGAATTATTTACGCGAGAAAAAAAATACAATGACATTTTAGTTAATGGCAGGAAATATTATTTTTCATTTTTCGATCATTTCGACAAGATTATATGCAATTTTTTTTGATAAATAAAATCACTCGTTGGAAAAAAAATTGTTCACTGAAAAGATATTGATTTCTTTTTAGAGTAAAAATGTTATTTTAAATATTTATTATTACTTGCTATTAATTTAATGCTCTACTTTTTTTATAGTGGATAATTAGAATAATTCCGTTCCTTCGTGTCTTCACTATTTTACAATTTTTTCTTTTCAGGATTTTTCCGACACGGAAACTTAACATTGGTGTAAATTTATTTTCAAATAAGTTATTAAATCGAAATTAAATTAATTAAAACCAAATTAAATATATAATCTAATTTTTGTCCTTTTTTTACAGGTACAAATGATACAAGAGCAAATGCACGCTTTAGTGGACACACATTCAGTTGGGGAGGAGAGGTACGCAAGGGCGAAGGAACAAAATGCAACACTACAGGCCAGGGTACTTATGTTGGAAGAATCTGCTAAAGATGCCGAGAGCAGAGCCGAAGAAAGATTACAAGTAGGACAATTTTTAAATCTTTTTTCTGTTTTTTAAACTTAAATTTTACTTCTAATTTTTAAATTAAAAACGTTCTATAGTATTTTTTTCTAACTTTCAAAAAAAAAAAACAATTACTTGAAATTTTAATCGTTTCTAAAGATTAAAAAGCAAAAAGTTACGAATTTATGAAAAATTGGAAAATATTTTACTGAGTTTTTTACGACACTTTTTTATTGTTTTCGACAGGCCGAGCAGAGAAGGCATCGAGAATTTGCTTGCCGATTGGAACGAGAGAAGGAGTTGCAATTGGAGAATTGCTCGATAAAATTGCAAGCTATGGAACTTGAGAGTGCGAGTTTAAGAGATGAAGTCTCCCGGTTACGGGAGCATTTAGAAAAAGTTCGACTGGAAAAAAGTCAACTTGAAAATTCGTTGGACGATGCGAGGAGAGACGCTGAAACTGCACAGGAATTAGGACGTCAGGCCGTGAGTCGTTCAAATGAAGCAAATCATATGCTTGAAGTTGCCAGAGAAGAATTAGCGGCGCACGTTGACGAACAACAAAAATTAGATGTACTAATGCAGGAAATTTCCCATTTACGAGCTCGAAACAAAAGTATTGTTTTTTATTTATTTCAAAAAGTTGATTCTTTTTTATTTATTTTAAATTTTATTTTCTTTAAATATGTTTATTAAAGTTGATTATTTTTCAAAAAAAAATAGGTTTAGAGGAATCAAGAGACGAACTGCAAGCAGCAGCGGCATTACAAGCGGGTCGTGAATTATTGATGCTGAATCCTTGTTCGAATAATGTAGAAAAAGGATCTAGTCTTGCTGCTGAATTATTAGCAGGAATGAATCAAGATCAGACTGATGGAAATAAATCAAGAGAACCAGAACCACGCACATTAGCTGAAGTGAGTTATATAAAATAAATATTTTGGAAATATCAAAATTGGAAATATCAAATAATTTTAATCGATTTAAAAAAAATTAATAAAAATTAATTAATTAAAAATTATAAAAATAGATTTTTAAAATATTAATTTTTTTCTGCAGTTGAAGCAAGCTCTAAAGGAACAGCAGGAAGTAAATTCTCAATTACGATCCTACATTGACGGAATTCTTTTGAATATAGTTGAAAATTATCCTCAACTTTTGGAAGTAAAGCAAATGAATTAAAGAAAAATTCAATTTTTCCAATAATAGAAAAAAGGATATATTATGTCGTTAATGGTAAAATAGAATTAATTGTACAAATAGGTAGTTTATATAGATTTCGAGTGATAAACAGGGTGACTCTCAAATCAATATACGAATTGAAATAAATCAACGAATTTTTTTGTTATATTAATCTCACTTTGAGAAGTCTATTCAAGTATTTGATATTTTAGAGTTCTCAAATATTACATTGTTGATGTAAATTTTCGAACGTATATTTTCCTATTTGCGAGATGTTCTCGCTTTGATTTTATTATTTTAGAAACTTTTACATTTTACTTGATTGAAATGAATCTTTTCTTTTTTCTTTACGATGGTAAAAAAAATCATCTTTATATCGTTTAGTCTCTGCGAATTATTTTTAATTAATCAATTAAAATTAAAAAGGATTGCCCATCCTTGACCTAAGAAGTGCTTCTTAGATCTTTATTAAGACAACGTCTATACAATATAAAATTTTGTAAAATCACTGCCAGTACCAATGACTCACCGCTTAATGGGCATTACGTAGTTTCTGAATGGCAGTGGGCGTTTTATGAATTTTCTATTAACATTAATAATATCAACGAGTTCTGTGTGATAATGTTTCTTATAAATTCTTTTTAACATTGGGCAAATTTTAAAAAGTCTTTTATATAATTAATAATATAGAAACAGTAAATTTTCTTACATTTTGTCAATTGCATCGAAATAATAAAGTGTGACTTTGTTCATTTTTTTTCCTTTTGTTGTTTGCTCGCACTAATTTAAAATTAGGTGAGAGAAGAAAGAAAGTTACCCAGTTGGAATACTGTTAAAAAATTCTTTAACTGGAGCAAAATCTGTGATGGGACGAATGATACTTAGAAAATACAAGTGACTAGTATTTTTATTCCTGCGATTTTTCTGCATTCTGGGTCTTTGTATTATGAAACATTATTGTTGATTAAACGATTATATTTTGATATAAAGGTAATTTGTTTTGTTCCTTTTTATTGTAGATAATTTGTCAATTTAATTAAATAAAAAAAAAATTTTATCTAAAAATATGATAAACAATTTTGAAATTTAATTAAATTACTATAATTTACTTTATACCTAATTAATTTCTTTTAATAAGTAATCATTATAACATGAATTGAAGTAAAAAATTTTATCTAAAAATTTAAGATTAACCATTTTGTTTTAATGTTTGTTATTTAATTGAAGGTAATATTAATTTAAATAATAAATCATTACAACAAAATTAAACTACAATTTTATTTCAAGATTTTAAAATTACTTATTGAAATTTTTTCTGTATATTTTAATATTCATTATTAATTAACAGAATAAAAATATTTACTTGTTTTGTCTGTTAATAATAATTATTATTAAATATCGCAATTCGAAAAATTTAAATATGTATAAAGCCCAATACACATACCTTAAACTTTGCATAATTGGCCAATCACAGTTGATGTTTTTCTTGTCCAGATATGAGACTTCCGGTACATCGCCATCTTGTTTTCTAGCAGCCAATCAGAGAGAGAACAGATTTCTCTGTGTTGTGTACTTGTTCAGTGCATTTGAAAAGTTTCTCACTTGACGCATCCCTTTGGTTCATCGCAATTTTCGGAGAAAATATCGGTAAATATAACTTATTATCTGACAAAATTTTAGTTAATTCTTTTTATCAAGTTGAGGGGAGTCAAATTTTGTGATATTGTGATACTTCCCTCCAAACATTTTCAATGTGTGACGTAAAATGTGAATGCCGCACACCGGCGTTTCACCTAAAGTTCCTAAAATTTCCACAATATGACCAATATTTCCTTTATTTTTGCATCATTGCTACAATATTAGCATATGTGAAAATATTGAGACAATATTGACAATATTGCTGCAAATTTAGGTAGGAACAAATTTTTTTCAATATGGCGTCGTGTCGCCGGTTTTGGTGGTAATATGTTTCACAAGTATAAACTTTTTTGTTCACAGTTTTGCGGCAAATGGTGTTCATTGTTGGAAAAGGCGAAGATTTATTTCTTGTTTTTTAGTTCTCGGTCTCTTTGAAAGATTAATTTCCAAATTTCTCAAATATGGTTATTAATCCAGAGGAGGGCTCTCCGAAAGCTAAAAGACTTGAAACAAATACTTTGCCAGGACGAAATTTGCTGTTGATGGTAATTATTTAGAATCAATTTAATAATATTATATTGTATTTGAGCCAAATTTTTGCCTGTTTTTCATTTGACGTTGTAATTGTGAATAATTTTTTGTGATTTTCAGTATTATTACAATTATGTGTATTAAAATATTATCCATTATTTTTGAGGTTATTAATCCATTCGCGATTTGCTCTTTTTTTTTTATCAATTATTTATTCCTGTTTTTATTTATCGTGTGTATTATCGGTAAATTTAAAGGTGATTTTTCATATTTAATCGAGTAATCATAATCATAACAGTGAAGCATATTGAAATTGTGTTTCTTTGTCGAAATTGTAATCTATGAGTAGAAAAAACAAAGGGGTGGGATTTTTGCATTGATTCCGCTTATCGACCTTCTCATGGAAATATAGAAATAAATACATTTATTTTTATATTAATCCAATTAAAGATTCAAGTCTAGATGTATATAGACAACTAAACTTTGTTTTTATCCTTAACTTGATGACTCAAAGTCAAGGGTAATGGAAGGTTAAGGACAAAGGAAACAAAAGGAATAATCTCCTTCATTATAATCTGTGTAAAAGCAAATTTATTTTTTATTTTTTTTTTTAGAATTCAAACCATTCAAATGAAAAATTAATCTTTATTAATGTACTGTGTTCCTATAAACATAACCTTGAAAAAAAATTGTTAGAAATTATTTCGAATTTTTTTACTGTGTCTCTTAATTTAATTTTTCTATTTTTGTTTTTGTTTCAGAGCCATAATTGGGAAAACGCGAATAAAATTCGGTAATTGTTAAAAGATAAAAGAATATTAATTAAAATAAATAAGTGTATAAATAATTTGGCGAAATCGTAATAAATTCTAGTGAACTTATTTTAATAGTGCGTGTAAAAATTTGATTAATTTAAAGTCAGTGCGGGTTTAAATAATTTTTCGTTCTATCAACATTAATAAATAAATATACATTATTAAAAAAAATAATATTAAAAAAAATAATTATAAATTAAATTATTACTTAATTAGAAAAAAGTGTTCAATTATTTGTCAAGTTGAAAATATTTATTTTTTTTTCTGTTGGTTAGAATCAGTGCGAGGGTGAAAAAATAATTGAATCGTATAAAATTTGTAATAATTAATTCCGTAATAAAAAAGTGATATGTACTCTGAAGTTTTCTGAAAATTATGGAAGGAATCCATTCGTGCATTTTCAACTTCCAACTGAGGTAATTTTTTTATCTGATTAAATTTAAATTTTTTTCAATTAAATAAATTATAAACATTTATATTTCTACTTATATTTATTCAGAGAACTGGAGGACAGAAAGGAGAGGGGGCTGCAGTTTGCTGAGAAGTTGCCGAGAGAACGATCGATTCGACATCCCTTCTTCAACACATCATCATCATCTGAATCAACAATCGATAAGTCCCTCTTGTCTCCATAATACAAGTGGAGTGGTGACAAGTTGTAATAAATTTGAAAAATTCCATAGTGATGGCTAAGTAAGTCGATTAACGTTAGAAAATTGAATTTCAATAAAAATTGAATTAAATTTAAAACTAATCTACTTAATTAGCAGGTGGATACTTGTTCTGTTTTTTTATATTTCTTAGATTAGGATTTAACTTTTTTTGGTTCTCGCGAATTTTAACAAATTTATTCAGTTTAAAAAATTTATATTTCACATATTTAAAAATTATTAAATTTACTATTTTAATTTAAATATTTTTATTTATTTTTTTTTCCATTTCTTTTAATTATATATATATTTCAATTCGGACCAAAAAAAGCTTTAATTTTGAATATTTAACTTAGATGTTTCTCATTGTCAGAAAATTTACACTATAATAACAATTTTTTTGAATTCAGTTTAATAATAATTTAATTTTTTAATTAAAGTAAAAATTTAGTATAAGAATTTATAAAAGTTTTAGAATAGGATGTTTATTAATTTTTATTTTTTACAGATTTTATTCGAGGTATTTATTATAAAATTTTTGTATTAATAGTCAATTATTTTTTTTTGAATTATTGACTCTTAATATACTATTTTCTCCACTGTCACTATGAGAATTTTTCACCAATTTCCACATCTAATAATGTGTTATTTATAAATTGTTTTTATGCTTCTATTTGTGTTTGAATAATTGTACGAAGGTTTTGAAATTTCGTGCAAAGATTGTTTCCATGTACAATCACTGCTTTCGTTAGGTTTTGTTTCCGTTGTTCTAAAATTTAGGATTATTTGCAGATTTCAAAATTTTTTCGTCTTTTGATTGTTTTAGGCGATTTCTTTGCAAATTTTAGGTTTCCCCCATATTTCCCCCGTATTCTTTTTTACTGCATAATTATTTTTTGACTCTAAAAGAAGACATTTTCTGTGTTTTTCGTTTAGATTGTAAGACTTTGTTTGTATTCAGTTTTAAGAATTTATGAACAATTATTAGGATTCAGAGAAATGATATTTTTTTTAATATTTTATTTACCAGCATTGGCAGTTTGTTGAAAAATATAATTTTTTTTTTAATTTTTAATAATTTTAGAATGAATTTTTCTAATGCATTTTTAATTTTTATGAGCAACAAATGGATATTTTGGATCAATTTTTCTCGAACTGTTGACGTTGATGATGGACAATGACGAGGAGATGATAAGGACAAATAAAAAAAAGAATCAAGGTACGATTATTGTCATTGAGACATGAATTTAATAATAATAATATTTACATTATTTTTGGAGCTTAGGCTATTCTATAAAAGTAGGAGCAAACGCAATAAGGCACATTAACATTGCCAGCTTTTTCGTACTTGAAAAAAAAACATTATTCTTCAAATATTAAAGATACGATAATCATATGCTTTTAAACGTACATATACAACATCAGAATATAAAACATAAAAAGATAATTAAATAAAAAGTACACGCACAAGTCATGTCAAATTAAATATATAATTACCATCACTATTGTTGTGCAGTATATAAATATTTACCAAGTAATTACAATTTTTTCGTTAATTACTTTGTAAAGAAAAAAAAATCACTGCAGGCATATTTTATATGATCACACGATTACAAAAAATTCAACGAAATTTAAAACCTGATGTTTCATTCATATTGTTGCATCAACTCGGACTTTTGTATTTTTTTTTCTGTGCACTCTAGGAATATAAAGCTGTCCAAGTTTTTTTTTCAGTCGATTTGAGTATTCCCTTTTTTTTTTATTTTCTTAATGGCACTTTCATTTTTTTAAGAAGTGCGCTTGATTAGAGACTAGCTTAAAGTGCACAAGTCCATTTACTATTAATATCTTTTTTCGATTAATTTTTCCTGATTGGAAGACATTTTTTTTAATAAACCAGAAAGCAAACCATTTATTCTTGAAAAAAAAAATTGTTAAAAATTGGTGTATGTATTTAATTTTGATTCCGTAGAATGTTTTTTTTTTAATTTTTGATGCGATTGGAAATGATTGTTAGAAAAAAAGTCTATTCTCGAGATATTATTTGACCAGGACGGCGTGGTGCTATCCTTCTTCTTGGAGCTAAAAGACCACTTAATCCTCGAACTTCTTCGTGTTTAGTGCTTGCGGCTGTACTTGTTTCGGCAATTGAAACTTCCGTTGGTTCTGTTTCGGCAAATGTTTCTTCTTCACTCTCCTGTTCATGAACAGGCTCTTCGACAGGAATTTCGGTTGTTTTTCGACGTGGCAATAGAGGCGATCTTCTCGGTGTTGTTGAAATTGGTGAACGAGTTGTAGTTTTTGGTTGCACCTGTAATCGATTTCGATTTCGTAGTTTGTTTAGAGGATTGACGGTCGTCAAACGATTTGGTGGACTTGATTCAGCTGGAGCCTGGAAAAATTCGGTATAATTTTTGGAAATTGAGCATTATTTGTTTGTTTCGAAAAATTGGAATCAAGTTTCAGGGTTGTTACGCTTTTTAAAAAAAGGGAAAACCTGGAAAAGCCGGGGAACTTTATTCTCTGCTGTCCAAAGTAAAAACCTGGTAAGTCTCATTTGCCATAAGGGCGAGCGTCCCTTAGCTTTGTTATTCGACTTTCGCTCTTATGGCAAATGCTATGTTATTGCAAATACTATGTTTTTACTTTGGACAGCAGTTCTGTATGGAGTATAGAGTATGGAAAAATATTATTTGAGCCCTGGAAAATCTGGAAAAGTCATGGAATTTTGTTTAAGAAAAATCGTAGCAATCTTGAACAGTTTTATTTTAGATTTTTAGAGTGAAAGAAAATTCTCGAGAAAAAAAAATATAGGATCTTACGGCGTGAGTTTCCTCCTCTGTTCCCTCACTGGCAGGCTCATCGACAGGAGCCTCGGGTGCTTCGGGAGCAATGGTTGTACTTGTCGCTTGTCCTGGTCTGGGTCTTAGATTAACTCTGGCACCTGGTCGATTAGGTCGAGGAACTGGTAACTTTGGTCGAGCAGTTGGCTTTTGAGTGACAAACTCGTGATTTTCGGCTTCATTTCCATCTGCTGATGATGATTCCTCACTGGCTGATGGAGCTGCTGTAGAAGGTCTACCACGTCTGCGATTAATATTGAGTTTGTTGAATGTAGGTCGAAGTGCGGGTGAATTTGCCACAGAACCAGATGGAGCAATAACGGAACTTGGAGTTGTACCGGAAATATTTCGATTACCAGTTCCTCTAAATCTATTCCGAGTACCATTTGATTTCTCCGCGTTTGTTGAAGGAGCATTTTCCTTTTGCACTTCTTCATCGACTTGATGCTTTTGTCCTGGTCTTGGTCTCTTGAATCCACTGTTGCCATTGTTGCCGAATCTTCCTCTAACCTTTTGTGTTGGTTCAACGGCAGAATTACTCGATTCTGTTGTTGATCCACCATTGAGTTTGAATCTAGGGAGAACTTGTTTTTAGTATACATAATACAATCGTTGTGACAGGGAAATATTTTATAGAAACTTAACAATCAAATTTAGATGAAAAGTCGAGATTAGGGTACTTTTGGTTATCGATATGGCCTTGGAGATCCATGTGGAAATAAGACGACATGCTTATCGAACACATGGTACTCTTGGATCGATCGTTGACGTCGATAGATGTCTAATTGTGTAAGATATAGTGTATGTGAGAGTGTATGTCCAAAGGATAATGTCGACTTAGATTGAAAATCTTATGTTATATTAAATGGATTAATAAAGACGACTGATTGTAAGTAGATCTTGATGTTAATGAAATAAAATGGACACGCTCAATTATTATTATTAACATTTGGGTTCTCCCATTTTACCCTCCCTTAATTATTTTAGAGTCTATTGTATATTGTTACTGTCGACCTTCAGTCGACTGGCGCCCTCGGATTTGATATTTAATTATTATTATTAATATTTATTTTGAACCCCGACAGTCTTAGAACCCTGACCGCGTCGGGTGAAGGAAATTTAACTTATATATAAAAAGTCCTGTTTCATCGTAAATTATTGTTGATTGTTGGGTACCTGTTTCTGGAGATAGCACCGCCTGGTACGCCTGGTCGTCGGAATTTCCCTCTGCCAGTGGTGGTGGTTGCTGATGTTGTTGGCTCAGGCGTTGTGGTGGTAGTTGTGGAAGGTTCAGTCGATGTTGTAGTAGATTCTGTCGTAATGGCAGGTGTCACAGATTCAGTGGTTGTGATTAGTTCCGTAGCATCGCCTTCAGATAAGGTTGTACTGTCATTTGTTGACACATCAGATTCAGAGTTTGATTCAACAATATTGTTTTGACCCTGCTGGAAGAATGCATAAAGATCCAAAGCAACTTTGTCCATTGCTGAAGGATATTCCGTTGTTGGAATGTCAGTTGTTGTTGTTAAATCCGAAGATTCGGTATCTTTTTCCGTTATGTGTTTTTCCGATTTCTTATCATTGTGGTAAATTATTCCCGGTGTGTTGTCAGATTCTGCATCTTCATTTGTTGGTTGTCTCGAAGGCTGACCTCTGTTAAGTTCCACTTGGGCCTATGAGAAAATAAAATTTTCCACTTAGTTTTTATTTTAATAGAACCAAACATTGTTTACCTTAGAGTAGGACAATCAATTAAAGAAATTTTAATTACCTCGTGATCGATAGTTGAAGCAGGTCGTCTTCTAAAAATAGGCTGAGCATCATCAATAGGCTCTTCGACTGGAGCAGGTTCTTGTAAACGATGTGGTCTCGCACGGTTTTTAGATGGTTTCTCTTCGTTATCTTCATTAGGAGTGACTCCAATAAATCTAACCGGTCCTTTTGGTAAGTTCTGTGGAAATTCTGGTCCCTCTTGATGAGTGCGAAAACTACTCGAGTCCACCAATTCCAAACTGGGTCTTGGTCGATTACCCCGTACTCGACTTGATTCCGTCGTTCCCGTATTGTGATTCGAACGAGATCTGATAAAATTATCATATTATCAAATATTCCTAACATTCTCGATACGAAATCAGAAAAATTTCCATATATTCCTAAATAGTAATTAGAGAATTGACAGTGAATGAAACCAATTAAAAATTAATTAATTACACTATTAGTGAGATTGACATTAAATTGGTAATTAAATTAACATCCTAGTAAAAATGTTGATATCGGCTATTAATCAGTTATGTAATTGCGGCTATATAGAAACAGGATACAATGATTGACAAATACCTTGGTGGGAATCTAGTGTTAGTTGGCAGGCGTTCTTCGGAAATTTCATCAGCTTCTGCAAGTTGTCTACCTCTATTTCTGTTTGGAATTACTTCGTTGCTAACAGGTTCGGCTGTTGTGGATCTTTCCACGTTTGTATATTTACTTCTATTGACATTTGTTGCAGCACCACGTCTTGGTGATGGTGTTGTTCTACTGGAAGTATCTTGATTATTTGCAGCGGAACTTGCTTTTCCCTTGTCATCCTCATCCTCATCATAATAATAGTAGACATATTCATATTCATAATCCTTGCCATTTGGTCCTTTTTTCACTTGAATTCGTGAACTTGTACCCGCTGGCACTAAGCTAACATCACTCAAGTCACCAAATTGACGATCTGCATATGAAGTGTATGCATCTTTGCTATCCTCTCGAATAATGTTAACCGGTATAAAATCAAATGAACGAGACTCCCGTGGTGTTGTCAATGTGGGCAACATTGTTGTCGGATATTCATTGCTAAAAATTCAATATAATGAATTATTTCTCAACAAAAGAAAGTTGAATATCCGATTATTTTCTGTCGCTTGTAATCTCTAATTTATACCTATATATCTATAAAAAAAAGTTATTTAAAACCTCTCTTTTGTTTGGCCACGTCTAGAAAATATTTCATTTGGAAAAAAATCATTTAGCATTTTATCATGGAAACCGGTTTTACTGCATTGGTTAGTTTCGCCTACTGCGGGGAATAATATTCCATAAGCTTTCACATAATGACAATAATAACATTATTAACAACAAAGTGACAAGTTAACTGATTATTTTTGAATTTTAAGAATACTTTGTAATGTTTACATCATTGAAATTGATTTTTTAATAACTGGCAGAGTCTCTCTCTCTGTAATTTATAAAATGAAAGTGATTCTTTTGATGGAAATGTAAAAGTTGTCGATTTCCTTTCTTATGTAATATTTTAAAAAGTATTTGAAAAAAATAAACTGATATTAAAAAGCAATAAATAAATATGTATTACCTGACATAAACGCCAGGAATGACAGAATCTCTTTGACGAGTAACTTGTGCTCGATGCGAGTCAACTTTCTTGATTCCATCTTCATGCAACACTCCTGTGCCACTGAAATTTTCCAATTCGACACGCGTTTGCTTTTTAGATAAAACACGATCATTTTCCTTGAATGACGATTGTTTTTTCTCTAAATTCTCATGTCGCTCGGGCACTTTTTTATTCTGTGTCTTGACAATTTTTATTTCTTCATCATCATCACCACCACCGTAGTATTCATCCTCATCATACTTTGAAATGTGAGCTTTTCTCGATGTTACATATTCTGTAATTATAGAAAAAAAAAAAATAATAATAATAATGAAAATATCTCCCTATTTGGAAAAAATAAGGAAATAATTTAAATTTGTTTTAGAAGGAATTTTCGAGGAAGTTTAATTAAATTGCTAAAGAATTTTTGTTACATAAGCTTCTAGTTCTCATTACCATTCACTCGCTAAGAATGAAAGTGTACGAAAGTTTAGTTTGTTTACAATACATTTTTGCTAGGAGGGGGAGGGGGGATAATTTTCAATCCAAGTAATTAAAAAATAGTTCCCAAGTATAGGAAATTTCATTTTTTTGAGAAATCATTACGTTTTTTATTTAAATTTCTGTTTTCTTTTTATTTAAATTTTATTTTATTCTAATTGTACAGTGACAAAAAATTTGATTCAAATAATGAATTAATAATAATGAAATAATTGAATTAATTAATAATCAAATAAATATTTACTTGAACCAAATAATTTTTATTTAAATCAAATAAGTTGTAAGTGAAATAATAATTTCTCCATTTGAATCAAATACCATTTAATTGACTCAAATAAAATTTATTTGATACAAATAGATATTTATTTGATAATAGACAAGTAATCGGTTATTTGAATTAAATAAATTTTTTTTCAGTGTAGGTAAATCAATTAAGAAAGTTACTACATATGGAAAAGAAATAGCAGAAAACTGTTTTATTTTTCGTTCTGTTTTAATTTTCGAATTTAGAAACAATAATTTCGTTTTGATTTTGATGAAATAATTTTACAGGCATCTATTTTATCACAAGGGGTCTCAAAAGTGTTGATAATGTAGAAAACGAGTGAGTCTGGGGATAAGATATCGATACTGGATAAAGTAGAAATTATTTACCGTGTGTGGATCACGCCCTGTATTACCTACAACTACGAAACTGAACAGTCGATAACTTCCCGCGAATGATAAGGCAGATTTATGGAACTTATTCACCAAATTCAAATTCGTAATTCCTTCATTCTTTTTTTAATACTATTTTGTTTTAAGGGCATGTCAAAGTCGTTGCGATTTTTCTATTGCAGCTCAATGGAAAAATCGCATCGACTTTGACATGGCCTTAATATTCTGTTATTTTATAGCTTACTCAATTTTTCATTTTTCATATTTTTCCAATTGTTGTGAGTTTAATATTATTAATACAACTGACTGACTAAAATACAACTGAATGACTAATAATACAACTGATTGACTAATAATACAACTGATTAACTAATAATACAACTGAATGACTAAAAAAAACAAAATTAAGAAGAAAACAAAAAACAGTGAAATAAATTCAAACAAACAGTAAAAGTAAAAATAAAAAACAATATAAATAAAAAAACAGATTAAAAACAAACCACAAAGAGCAAAGTGAAAATGAAAAATAAATAAGTTTAGTTTTAACTAAAAATTTTATAAAAATAATAAAAAATGAAAATCAGTAAAAAATAAGAAGCAGAGTAAAATAAAAATAACGATAACCGAATATGGTTAAAATCAACCAATTATAAAAAAATAATAATCGGGGAATTTTAATTTGAATTGCGCCTAAAGGTTAATTGTAATTCGTCATATAAAAATAATATATATTATATGAAAGAGTCTCGTTAAATTTAATAGTGATCTCTCGCACATTGCTCGTTAATTAGATAAAATAAGAGGCATTTCTATGAAGAATATTATGCGTAATCGACATTAACGGTGAGGAAGTTAATGATATCGATAGCGCATATCACAGAATCCCAATAAACAATAAATGTCATTTACGTTGCGAGTATAAATGTAGATCGTCGCGGATTTCCTGGGATACCCGCAAATGATTAAGAGCAAATCTCCTTTCCTTCGATATTTATATGGAAGGAAATGTATTATTTCTCTTCCAATGAATCCTCATATTATGGGGGTCATAAGTCATGTTCATATCTTGAAGGTCCCATATGTAAATCTTCAATCTCATTTCTATATAATATCACTCTCACGATAACGCACGTGCAAAATAATATATTTCCCTTGTTCCGAATTCGTTATATATAAAAACTAATTGGTCATAATAAAAATTTCTCATTATTTCCATTATAAATTAAAATTTGCACTTATTTTTTTCTTCAATATTTCGATACTCTCTTTCTAATTGAATTATAAAAATTAATTACATATTACACTGGGAAAAATTTATTTGATTCAAATAATGAATTATTTGACTATTATCAAATAAATATTTATTATCATTAAATAAATTTGAAGTCAACTAAATTTGTGTCAAATACAGATATTATTATTTCACGTTACATAGTTTATTTGATTTAAATAAAATTTATTGGGTGCAGGTAAATATTTATTTGATAATATCTAATATGACAAAATCGTTCATTTTCAAATAAATTTCTTTTTCTACTCTCTAAATTTGAATTAGTAAAAATTTTAACTAATTTGAATTAGTGACTCACTTTTTGCCTTCGAATTAGTTAAATTTTACTAATAAATAGTAAAAAAAATTTTTTCTACATAATTAGTTAAATTTTACTAATAAATAGTAAAAAAAAATTTTTCTACTAATTTATTAGTAAATTTTAACTAATTCAAAAGCAAAAAGTGAGTCACTAATTCAAATTAGTTAAAATTTTTACTAATTCAAATTTAGAGAGTATGGTAATTTTTTTGCCACAGGTACAAATAATTATTAAAATTCAAATAAATATACAACTCTGGAATATTAATTTTCGTAATTATTCTAAAGGTTGAAAAAAATCGAAAAAGAAATTACTTAATTAAATATTTAGGGATTATTAGTGACCACCCAGGTATTTTCATGTTTACGATCAAAAAGGTGACGTGTGAATTTGACTTCGGCATGTTAGTTTTAATGTGCTCTCTTATTTCAGGATATTGAGTCTCGTGAATCACTGAGTTGTTATAGTAGTCAAAAATAAATCAAGGAAAGAAAGAAAGAAGAAAAATTGTGAAAAATGTTTTTCATCATTTTTTTCTACAGTAAATAATTTTTGCCTTTTGCATATGAAGTATATAGTCAAAGATGATTTACATTTTTTGAATATCACTAATCATCGTGCCTTGCATTCTTAATGATCATATCATGATCTAAACGTATATTGTAATTTTTACACGATCTACACTCAATTTTATACACGGTAAATAATTTTTATTCACTTTTAAAAATATTAATATTATGTAAAAATTATAATTTTCTGTCAATAATTATTGATAGAATTAATTATTCATTAAATTATTCATTACTTTTATGTATAATAAATTTTACTATATAAAAATAAAATTTGTTATATTTCACAATACAAATAATTGTTTAAATTTTAAATTGTAAAATTTAATAATTTATTTAGCTTTAAATAGAGAAAATGAAACAATAATAGAAATCAACTTCCTATTTCTACTAGAATAAAATGAAAACTTTTTCACAATGAAGAACGAAATGGTTCCAATAATATTTACTTAACAAGCAGAAGCAAACTGTTAGTTATTCTTTTCACTCGCTTCTCGATTTTAATTTCCTTCTGGATTTCAACTCAACTATATCACAATAACGAGAACTGATAGAAAATCAAAACGTAAACGATTTTTTGCATGTGGGAATCAAATAAAAGAATTAACAAATTATTTTTTTTCTGTTTTAACAGGAGAATCGAACGAGAGTTTTGGTGGTCTAACGGGAAATTTTCTAAATCATCATAATTAGACGAAACTGGTTTTCACAATGATTTGACAGATGGATTTGATTCTGAGATCATTGTGAAAGCTGATTTTGTTCGGAATTCAACGGTGTTGCTGAAGAAGAAGAAAAAAAAGAAGAAGAAGATACTAAAGTGGAAATGAAGAATGGTCATCAAGGATAAAAAATCCCTAACAGGTATATATATGTATTTTTCTTTTACTTTCAGTGATGACTCGATGACTTCACACTGTCATAATAAAGATGAATATGATTTTAACGAATAAACTGATTGTCACCAAATTCTCATCTGTAATTCATGGTCCTTAGACATGATATTAAAAATACAAAACGATTTTCATGTTTGCTTCATTTTTACCTATACTTTTCCTTTTTCCTCAAGATTTTTTTATTGGTAAATAAAGAAAAAATTTAAAAAACAAATTACCGAACAATCAATAAGTAGAATTCTAACGGTATTTTTCTTTAATCGAATTTTCATTTCAGTTTAGCAAAATTGAAATATATTTTATATATTTGCTTACATATTTTTATATATTTTATATATATTATATTTTAATATATTTTTAATTTATTTATCTAAATTTTTACCAAAACGAATTTTTGTATTTAATTTAAAAGAATTTTTATTTAAGAAAATTTATACTCAGCCGAATTTTCAAATGCGAAAGAATTTCTATTTCATCGAATTTTCAATTTGTCATCATCAGAATTATTGAAATTTACACGAATTAAAATACAAACATAGATGCAATAACAAAATGAGAAATTCGACCAATAAGAAATTCTCTTTACAAAAAAAATTTTGCCATACAAAATCTTCTTATTGAACAAAAATAAAAGTATGTATGTACAAAATGACTAAAAATAAAGAAAAAAACATCATTTTGTCAATGACACTATAAAAATAATTCAAAAAAAAAAGAAAGTTTGACAAATGTTTCTTAATATCTCTCATCGCTTCATTATGTAGATAGATTTAGCTTTTAAATATAATTGGAATTAATTATTTGGACATCACGTGCAGATATTTTTTCCTGCCTTTTGAGTGATTTCTCGTAGGCCACGTCCCGATGTAATTGTTGACAGATAAATAAATAGGCTGTACAAAGAGAGCTCTGTTTTTCGTCCTCAGCGTAGCACGCGCTCGTCGAGTCGCGCGCCGTCAAGGGCAAAATGTATTCGCGTAAATAAATTGTTTTTAACGCAAGTACCACAGAATTGCAATATAACATCAAAGCACTCTAAAATATTTTCAAAAAAAAAAGAAAAAGAAAAAAACAATAATAATAACTCTCAAATAGCTAAATTCGTATGACATTTATTAATTAAAAAATTAAAACACAAACGCATTCAAAATTCCCATTAATTATATTATCCTTTATTCAAATATGTATTATTAAATAATTAACGTTCAAACTAATTTTTAACGAACGTATAAATTTTCAAATATTAAAAATTTTATTCAATTTGGAAAATTTTTCATTTTTTCATTTGAATTAAATAATAAAAATAATAGTTAAAATTTGGCAAATAATAATTTCAGAAATATGAAAAATATATAATAATATAAAAAATGTATAATAATATAAAAAATATAAAAAATGATTATTAATATAAAAAATATAAAAAATGTATAATAATATAAAAAATATAAAAAATGATTATTAATATAAAAAACATAAAAAATGTATAATAATATAAAAAATATTAAAACAAATTATACTGTAACAAAAACGGTGAGCGGAATTCTATCTACATTTTCAGAGGTATGTGTGTATAATTTAAGAGGGAAATAAAAATCTCGTTTTGTAAATGGTACTGCGCCAATTAAGCATATAGAGCGCGAGAACGAGCGATGAGCTTTTTGCCGGAATTTCCGGTAGTGATTTATCAAATGGAAAAGATCGTATCTATGGACAGCTTTGCTATATACAAAGAAGAGTCTTCGAATCGCAAAAGAAATGCATCTTCAGAGCCGATTAAAAAAAATTTACTTCACATTTTATCACGAAATTTTACTCTAGTTTCAAATTTAAAAATTATTTTAAAAAAATTAATTAATTAAAATTATTTTTCACACAAAAATTAATTATGCAATTTTTTTAAACAAAATATTTATTCTGCGATATTAAATTACACAATTTGTTTTTATTACATGAACGCGGAAAATTTATTTTTGATTTACTTTTATTAATATTATTAATTACAATTAATATCATCAATTCGAATTAATATCATCATTTAGAACTAATATCATCAATTAGAATTAAGGTCATCAATTAGAATTATTAATATTACTTATATTAAAATTAATAATAATCAGAATTAATAATATTATTAATTAGTTAAAATTACCAATATTATTAATTACAGAATTATCGAATTACTTGCAAATAAAAAAACAAAAGATTAAAAAATATTTATTAACTGAAAATCGAATATTTTTCAAAACAAAATTAAATAATTCAAAAAAATAATATTTTTATCCAGTTATTCAGTTTAACAAATTGAAAAATTGCATAATTAATAATTGTGTATTAAATAATCGAGTAATTTAATTAATAATTTCAATGTTATAATTTTTAAATGAGTGCAGTCAACTGTATATGACTTTCTTGAATGAGGAAGAATTTTTTTTCCCCTCGGTGTTAATTCATCCTCATGTCATTTCATCTGCATTAAATTTGAAGATGAATACGTAATATGTGTTCGTACACGTGCTCACACGCCGGCACTATCAAGTGTCAAACGAACCGAATGTAAGAAAAACCAAAAGGCTTTTTTGAACGAAAGCAGCCGAGGAATAAGAAACGAAACTTTAGATGGGATTCCCAACTTATAAAGATTTCAACTCAAAAGATACTTTTCTGATGCACCGACCCTTGATGTCAAAAAAAAAAAATTTTTTTAAGACAAGAACATCTTGTCAAAAATTTGGACAGCATTTTCTAATACTATGATCCTTTTTCTCGATAAAAATTACAAAAATCTTTTCGAAGAATTTCACGAGATAAAATATTATCATTTTCAAGCTTTGATAAAAATATTTTCTAAAAACTAATTTTCTTATTCACTTTTTCCAATTTTTTGTAAAAAAAAAATTTGACCAAAATACCCGAAATAAAGATTTATTTCTATTTTTCTTGTGGGAAGAAAAATTGTGAATATTTTTTGAAGATTAAATTCAATCGAGTATTTAAAAAAAAAATGAGATATTCTATCAATCCAGACAATCCAAAAGTCCAAAGGCGTCTTTTAAAGCCTCTTGAAGTTGTCTTTCCGACCTTTTTGCTCGTCTGGCAAGCAGCTGTAGTACTTCATGACTCTTTTTTTGTCATCTGGACTTGGTAGAATATCGAAGTGTCATGCGCGATTATCCTTTCGCTAATATAAAAAAAAGGGTAGTAAAAAATATTTCTCTACGATTTCTTCTAAAAATACTCGTCAATGTCGAAAATGGTAATATTTTATTGTAGGTATACAAAACACCAGACTAGATTCATAAAAATTCGTCACCTGACAATTTTTTCTAATCTCTAATTATAACAACGACAAAAAAAGAGCCCAAAGTCGTTAAAAAAATCCCTATAGGCAAAAATTGTGGTTTCTAAAGTGTTACAGAATCGTTCTCGTGTTACATATTTATGCAGCACCCGAATTGAATATCACCCACGACTCTACTCTGGAGTATTTCAAATTTTTTTTTTCCTTCTTTTTCTTTCACTTTTGTTTCTTAAGACTTCGAAAGGAAATTTATAGCCAACGTAACCGTAGACTATATTTTGACAAGTAAACAACGTAAATTTATTGACAGAAATGGGAGATGGGGGACCATTTTTCTTTCTTTTTTTTCTAAAACTCCATCACCCTAAAATGTTTTTGAGACCTATTTAGACGTAACAAGAGTTAAAAGTTTTACGAGAACACGAAGCGTGCCAATTAAAAAAAAAAAAATAAAATTTCGAAAAGGAAAAAAATAGAATTTACTTTTTTTGTCTATTTTATGTAAAAAAAAATAAAGTCAAAAACAACAATTTGCTCTGAATTGAAAAATTTCAAGCAATATATAGAAAAATAAAATTTTTACGAGGCTCAAAGGAATTTGAAATGATCTCTCTCTCTCTCTCTCTCTCGTAATATGTGGTGAGGTTTTCACAAAAAACTCATAAATCTGTAACTCGTAGTTAAACTTCTCGTGTTTCTGTTCAATGTTTCAATGTGTGTCCATTTGGTCGTAAATTAAAATATCGTTTGAATAGATATATATATACTGGAGAAAATTTTTTAAACCCAACAAAAAAATAATCAGCAACTTTTTTTTTCTTTTTGTTACACATTTTTTCTTTATAGAATCATGCGTGACAAAAACTAGAATATTCGAAACGATTTCCCTTGTTACAATTTATCTTTTTCTTTTGTATATTAATTGCACTGAAAAAAAATTTATTTGATTCAAATAATGCGAATTACTTGTTTATTATCCAAATAAATATTTACTTGAAGCAAATAATTTTTGTTTAGATTAACTAAACTGTAATTGAATCAATAATTTCCGTATTTGAATCAAATACCATTTAATTGACTCAAATACTATTTAATTGACTCAAATACTATTTAATTGACTCAAATAAAATTTATTTGATACAAATAAGTATTAAATTACTTAATTGTTTGTCTATTATCCAAATTAATGTTTATTTGAAACAAATAATTTCTGTTTACATAAATCAAATAAACTGTAGTTGAATCAATAATTTCCGTATTTGAATCAAATACCATTTAATTGACTCAAATAATATTTAATTGACTCAAATAATATTTAATTGATGCAAATCAAATTTATTTGATGCAAATAAATATTTATTTGATGTGAATAAATATTAATATAATAGACAAGTAATTAGTTAATTTAATACTTATTTGTATCAAATAAATTTTATTTGAGTCAATTAAATGGTATTTGATTCAAATATAGAAATTATTGATTTAATTCAGTTTTATTTGATTTGAATATAAATTATTTGGTTCAAGTAAATATTTATTTGATAATAGACAAGTAATTCATTATTTGAATCAAATAAATTTTTTTTCAGTCCATTATACTGATAATTTAATTAATTTCAATTTAATTTCTATAATCTCATTTTTAATTTGATAATTTAGAAATTTATTGTTATGATTTAAAATAAATAAAATGAAATTAATAATTGATGTATTAGAGGAAGAAAATCAAGCCTAGGTAAATATTTTATCTCAAGATTAAGAAATCGAATTGTTCTCTTCAACTGATCAGACTAATCTTCGATTTGTTCTTGTTTTAATAGAGATAAAGAAAATGGGATTCGAAATTAAATTCTCATTACATATGGCACTTGTCTTAAATTATAGTAAAACTCGATCTATATTATATGAAATCATCAATAAATGTTATATATATGTTTTATAATAATGATTAGTTATAAAGAATCGATTTGCTTTTTCGTTCTATAGAAAAAGTGTCCTGTGACATTATTTTATGTCATGAACGCGATAATTGCACGATATTCAAAGGATTAAGTAGTTCACTTAGAACCAGGGTAGCGTGCGCGATCGATCGTTAAAATCGACCCTAGGTCGAGGTTGATTTTTTAAAGTGGTTTTTCTTCTCACACTTTTTTTTTCCTCTTCTTTCTCTAGGTCACACGCTTTTGGCCGCAGATTAAAATTAATCGCGCAAAAATTTTGTTCCGGTGACGCACGAGAAATTCTCTTACAAAAAAAAAGTGAAAAAAACAAAACAAATTTTCGACTGATAAAAAAAATGTTCTTTCTTTTTCGTAAATAAAATATTTTTCCACTCACCTAAAATGTACATCATTGTGAAACAATTGTCGAAAGCGAAACCAAATAAAAATCGACACACTGCAAATTCCCAAAATGTTGTGGAAAATGCTGTGGCGACTCCTGCCAAAAATCCGACTAGATTTGCACCTACTAGAGCTGGAATTCTTCCATATCGATCAGCAATCCATCCAAATATAAGACCACCGAAAATTGCCCCGACAAAGAAAATACTTTGAGCGAAACTTGGCAATGCTGCGTTCTCGCAAACCCATTCCAACTAAAAATTATTTAATAAGATTAAATTTAATTTAATGGAATTGTCTTTTTTTGCTTTGCTAATTAATTATTCTAATTGGTTCTATTGTCTCATTAGTCATTACTGTAATGAATAATTAATTAAATTACAATTAATCAATAAAGAAAATAAAATCTATATCAAACACGTATAAACGATTATTGTTTCCTGTTTAAAAAAAATTTTATTTTATAGAATTGTTTAAATTTGAAGTATGTCTTTCTTGTAATATATAAATTAAATCGATATAACGATTTTGATCTCATGCAAATGATCTTAACTGAACCAGAACATAAATGTCGTAATGAGTATAACGTTAAAGAGTTAATCACATACTCTTGGAGTTTACAAAAGCTTAGAATTAAATATTTTTTAATAATACCGATATAAGCCTTTCTGTATCCTGTAAATTGATATCCTGCGATTGTACAACCTTGAATGATTAAAACTAGAAAGGAACACGATTTACAATATATATTAAATTTTATAATATTTCGAATGATACACCCATTTAATTAACGACCAGTTATTACAAATTTTTCAACAAATTTCATTATATACCTGCGACAAGATAATAAATCGTTTCATTATTTTGTTGACAAAAAAATCTTTAATTTCTTTTTTAATATAAAAAATATATATAAAAAATAAAAAAAATATATAATTGAAAATCATCAAGAACGTTTGAGTATAGAAACAGAAAAATTGAATATACTTGAAAAATGGAAATTAATTATTACGGAAAGAAATATCTGCTGTCCAAAGTAAAAACCTAGTAAGTCGCATTTGCCATAAGAGCGAAAGTCGAATAACAAAGCTAAGGGACGCTCGCCCTTATGGCAAATGCGACTTACTAGGTTTTTACTTTGGATACTTCTGCTGTCCAAAGTAAAAACCTAGTAAGTCGCATTTGTCATAAGAGCGAAAGTCGAATAGCAGAGCTAAGGGACGCTCGCCCTTATGGAAAATGTGACTTACTGGGTTTTTACTTTGGACAGCAGAAGTAACTTTTACTATATTTACAAAGTAAAACTGAAACTGTCTGGAATTTCTGTCAATTTTTACTATTTTCTGAGTAATTTATTTATTTGATAGATGATATGACAGAAATTGACAGAAACTCCATACAGTTTGAATTTTACTATTGTAAATAGTAAATTAATATTTTTTTCAGGGTAGAGAAAATTCCAAATCCCCCCCTCCCCCATTTTATAATGGGAGAGGGGGGAAATTGGAATTTTTTTGGGAACATAAAATGAAAATTTATGGGCAGAGCATATTAACACCTCGGTTGCAACGGTGGAGTAAGGTATGACCGTATAATTGAATTCCCATCCGTGTTTACAATGTGTGATGGGCCAGTTTGGATCCGCTACTTTTATTCCTTTTTCCAGTATCTCCGTGTAATTTACGTCATACATGGAACATTTCGAATGAGTTACATGATCCCCATGATGTGAATCCCTGGGAATGGACAGTGCTACTCTGAAATTAATTAAAAAAAATAAAAAATTACTTTATTTTCTATTTTTTTTTTTTGCATTAGAATCTTATCAGCATTTAAAATATTGTAGTAAATATATGTTTCTTTAATGTTTGTCTAATAATTATAATTTTTATATTATATGATTTATATTCCAAGGATGTGGGACAAAAAAGATTGTGAACTGAAAAGAATTTACGTTAGGTTACTTTATGTATAATTTACAAACGCATTTTATTTTTTTTGCAAGTGTTTTTTCAATCATGGTTTAGAAGCATGATTGAGACAACCATTTTTATTCGAAGCCACACCAATAAAAAAAAAAAATAAAAAGAAGAAGAGAGAAACATTTGTTAGCATAGGGTAATCACAAGTATCACTTCGGACAGTCGAGGCCTGATAAACCTATTTTATGGTTGTATTATATTTATAGGACTCGTTAATGGTTATTTATTAAAAATTTATTTAATTGATTAGAAAATAAATTAAATAAAAATCGAACAATTGAGGTCTATATTTGAAGTGCGATATTAGATTGAAGCATGCATTTTCGCCTTCACGCTCTCATTGCTCGGATGAAGGATTTTCAGAACTATGTGTCCATATAATTATCCTGCGGCAATTCGCACAGCCTTCTTGGCGATGACACCGCAAGGATCTTCCATTTCCGCGAAAGGATCTTTCAATTAATTCATCATCTCATTAAAATTCATTAAAATCGTTTCAAGCATTCGAGATGTTTTATATTCAATAGAAATTTTTTTTCCCCTCTTTGCCAATTGCAAACAATTTTGTTTTTATTTATCAATTAATTAATTAATCTTCTGTTGCAAAGTAGAAACATAGTAAGACGCATTTGTCATAAGAGCGAAAGTCGAATAACAAAGCTAAGGGACGCTCGCCCTTATGGCAAATGCGACCTACTTGGTTTTTACTTTGGACAGCAGTAATAATCCTTCATAATTATTTCAGATCTTTATGTTTATCATAAATATGAATAATATTTATAATACAATTTTTGACGTTTTTATTTTTCAGTATTTTACACTGAAAACTCTTTCTTAATATTTTTTTTTAGTGTAAATGAGAATAATAGTGACAAACAAAAAAATAATCTTATCTGTTTGAAAACTAAGTGACTACAATTATTTTACGTTTAACTCAAGAGCATGTGATGGAGAAGATTCACAACGGTCTAATTTTTAAACTAGCAGAAATAATAAATTCATATTGTGGAAAATTATAACAAAAAAAAAAAATCAGAAAAGCAAATTCTAGTTAATAGTAAATATTTAAAAAAAAAAGTTTTTATGACCACGACAATTTTTATTTCAAAAAAAAAGTACTAAAAAAAAAATTAGAAAAGCAAATTCTAGTTAATAGTAAATATTTAAAAAAAAAAGTTTGTGAAGACAATTTTCGTTTACTTTTGTTGAGATATAAATTCGAATTGAAAATTACTTCTTGTGCGTAAAAATTACTTAAAATTGCCAATGGAAAAATATTTCCCATCACTAATAATTGTTCTGAGCTGGAAAACAAATAATCGTATAAGAAAAATGAGGAATTGGTCCGAAATAAAAAAAAGACAAATAAATCGTAAAAAGAATTGGGAAACTCACCTGAGAAAAATAAAAACAACAAATCGTAAGAAAATTGGAAAATTGGTCTGAGCTAAATAAAAACAAATCGTAAGAAAATTGGGGAATTGGTCTGAGCTAAATATAAACAAATCGTAAGAAAATTGGAAAATTGGTCTGAGTTAAATAAAAACAAATCGTAAGAAAATTGGGGAATTGGTCTGAGCTACAATAAAAACAAATCGTAAGAAAATTGGGAAACTCACCTGAGAAAAATAAAAACAAAAAATCGTAAGAAAATTTGGGAATTGGTCTGAGCCAAATAAAAACAAATTCTATCATATTTTCACAACCATATAATAAAGTTGAAACATGAATATTAAGATATTTTTATTATCAAACTGTATGGTTGCTAATTGATTATAAATTGTCTTCACAAAGTATAGAACTTTTTTTTAAAATAAAATTTGTCAGTCATAAAATTTTTTTTAAAAAATATTTACTATTATCTAGAATTTGCTTTTCCCATTTTTGTTTTACAATTTTCCGCACAATATGAATTCAATATATAATATATAAAATTATTGATGTAATTTAGGAACGTTGAAGCATAAAGAATACACCATCACGAGAAAATGTAAAATCAGTGATGTAATTGCAAACGGCCGACATTCAATTACGCGAAGGTCTTATGTCTTGACTTACTGACTTTCTATGTAATCGCACACCAACGCTCACATAATACCTTTTAAAGTCCTTTACTAATTCAATTCATGTGGAATATAATTTTTTTACTTTTTTTTTTTTTATTTGTTTATCAAATCTATTACGAAAAAGTGACCTCGATTGAGAAAGGGTCACTTGAAACTAATTTTCTGGAGCTCAAATTTACTTTTCAAATCTATAATTACTTCTCATACGCACTTTATCTTTATTATTAACATCAACATTTAAGAAAAACAAAAATTTTTCATTTGAGAGTTTTATTAATAAATTTTACCAATTTATCAGTAATGGACAATTAATTAATAATACTAATGATACTGCATATTTATCGACTGGAAAATTTGATTTCACTTTTAATTAATTTTTATTGCATTTTTATCGAGACACAAGAAATAATAAATAAATAAATTATTAACAAAGATAAATTTATTAATTATGGAAATAATTTTCTTCAAGGACTTGAAGATCTCTTTCTCTTTGACGTTTAAATGTTTTGTATTTTAATTTTATTAAATTTTATTAAATTTTATTAATTTATCAATTTATTAATTTAAGAATATAATAATTATTATATTCTTAAATTAAATTATTGTATTCTTAAATTGAGAATTTTTTTTTCGTTCTTGAAAGTTTATACACAGAAAAAAAATTTATTTGATTTCAAATAATGTATTACTAAACTATTATCAAATCCTAAATATTTATTGGAACGAAATAATTTTTATTTGAGTCAATTAAATAATATTTGCTTTAGATGCAAAAGTTAATTATTCAATTACAGTTTATTTGATTGAAATAAAAATTATTTGGTTCAATTAAATATTTATTTGTTAATAATCAAGTAATTCATTATTTGAATCAAATAAATTTTTTTTTCAGTGTATGACTCGAAGAACTGGTGCCATTTATGTAAATGTAATTACATCTGTAATATATATATGTAATTGACAATTATTAAACACGTGCTATAAGAATAATGTTTGATTAAAAATTTCTATATATGTGATGCCTATGTGAGATACAGTTAATTATACAGATATTTATATGAAACCCTGAGAATTATTAAATTATACAAGTCATTCGTCTTTATTTATCATCAGTAATCTTCGAATTGAACTTTTACATCCGTTTGCCTTGTTATACATTTTTAATAATGAAGTTTCTTTAAATAGAATCAATGTAATAGCGCATTTTACTGAAGAAAAAAAAAAATAGTGCAATGACAAAAAGGAAAATAAATGAAAAAATTTTATTTCTCATTTTTAAACATAATTATTCTGATTTTCAAACTATGTTAAATATTTATAGAAAATTTAAAAAAGTGATGTTAAATATTTAGAAAATTTAATTGAGTGTTTTGAATTTAATTAAATATTTTTAATTTATTTCGAAACGTACACTGAAAAAAAATTTATTTGATTCAAATAACCGATTACTTGTCTATTATCAAATAAATATTTACTTGAACCAAATAATTTTTATTTAAATCAAATAAACTATAATTGAATAATAATTATAATATATAATTTCTGTATTTGAATCAAATACCATTGAATTGACACAAATAAAATTTAATTTATTCAAATAAAATTTAATTGACTCGAAAAAAATTTATTTGCTACAAGTAAATATTTATTTGATATTAGTCAAGTAATTCATTATTTGAATCAAATAAATTTTTTCAGTGTAACAAAAATGGCAAATTTTTCGAAATTGAAATGAAAACTCTTCATTAAAGAGGAAAAACGCTGACATTTTGAATAATAAAAATAAAATCTTAATTTTTGGCGGAAAATATTTTTGCTTTTGAAAGAAACAAATAATATGAAAATTTCCACTTAATTTCCTCTCAATAAATGATTCCAATATATAGTTCCGGAATGTGAACGATTGTGTAATTTGTATAGAAATTTATATTCTGCGAGTTTATAATATTGGGTCGTTCAACTTGATCATGACCACAAGATCACAGATCTTGTTATTTAAATCTTACATAAAATATCAATTGCAGAATATGATTAATTCTTTATAGTCAATAACGTATTACTCGAAGTTAATCATATTTTTATTTTTTGAAAGTAAAAAATTTTCATTTATCACTATCTCTATAAATTTTGTACTAATTATAATAAATATTTTAAATATCGAAATATTTGGTTTGCAAAAAATTAAAATTTTTCGATAATGTGAATAAATGCAGGTAAAAATTTTTTTTACTAAATTTTAACTCATGAACTTAGAAATTATTTTTAGAGGCCAATTATCTTCAGGAGAAAATTACACATTAAGTTTGCAGTTGTTTATTTAATAAATGCCTTTAACCCTTTTAGTGTCAGTGAATTTTAATGCGACATTGCAAAACTCATTTAGTACAACTACCACTCCACTTTGATACATTTCTTGATTTAAATTGTTTAATAACTTATAAATACTTGCTTCAAATTGCAAGTACACTTTCGTTTCAAAAGTAATAATAATAATAGTAATAATAATAATAATAATATTAATAATAATAAATAATGGATAAAAAATAATAAACAAGAATAATTATTTCTTTTTTTCACTACTGTTAGGAATATATTTTATTTTTGTTCAGAATTCAGGTACATTTTTTCAATGTTCAATAATAACAAAAGCACGTGCGTAAATTGGAATGAATTTTTCCTTGGCACACAAAACAAGATAGAATGTAAAAAAAACTTTTATTTAGTTAGAAATATTATTATATTTACAGAAGTTTTCAATATTTCCTTGTTTTGAGTCTCTTGTTGCTTTATATATATATATAGTTTATAGACAAAAGAATAAATAATTTTCTTTCACTATCTAGAATTTGATCCTCTTTTTTTT
>JUFY01029267.1:0-33713 GCA_001855655.1 Leptopilina clavipes | reverse complement strand
TAATAATAATAATAATAATAATAATAATAATAATAAATTATTATTAGTACTTTTTTACAATATATTGTTTAAAATATATTTAGAAATATTTTTATTTATAAAAAAATGTGTAATGTTTGTTATTTAATAAAAAAGACAAACTATTATTTTCGTACAATATTTTTTATCCTTAAATTGAAGTTACTACTATATAAAAGATTTGTATTGCTTTTTTAAAGTTTAAAGACGAAAGAAGGCCGATAAAAAAAAGTTGTTAATTTGAAAAGAAGGACAATATATTAGTCCTGAATCCTTAAATGTGATATTCGAGGACAGAAATAATTGACAACTCTCAATCATTACTCTTATGTGGATAATTAAATTACTATGCGACGTCTTCATGACAATTTTTAATTGTACTGTTTTATTTACTTTTAACAATTGCATATTTATTTATTTAACGAGTCAATTTTACTATATTATTATTACTATATGAATAATTATTTACATTAGAAAAATTTTTTCTACTTTAATATTAATTTAAGTGTAACAATAACAAATAATATTTTTTTTGTAAAATATTATTAAAGTTAATTATTAAATAAACTTATAATATTTTAGCTAAGACTTAAACCAAGTTTCTTGAGTTTTATCAGTTGTGGTTGAAATCTTTTATATAATGCGTCAGATACATGTTTAACAGATGTCCTTACTTGCCAATAAATGTGAAATAATTTAAATTTACAATATTTATTTAATATTGTTAATATTATTAATATTTAAAATTATTCAATTACTCGAGATATGAATTTTTATATATTTTATTTGTGATAATATTAATTTTGCTTTAAATTATTGTCAATTAAATCATACGTTTATAAATATATTGTTAATATAACACTTAAAAATTAATTTTTGTGTTTATCAATAATAAACAATAATAATAAATTAGGTATTTATTGGTAATTTTCTTGCAAGTATATGAGTTAGTTTTTCCATTTTTATTCTAAAGAAAATAAAAATTTTCTATAAAATAATTTTTAAACAAATGCTTTTAGTTATTATTATTATTATTTTTTTATTTATTCATTATTTATTTATATTATTTATTTCGTTCACATGTAAAGGGGCTTAAAAAAGAAAAGACCTATAGTAAATTTATATATAAATTTATAAAAAAAGAAAACTTTAAAAATATCTATTTTTGAAAAACTTTTTCCAAAAATAAGTATCTATTATATTTTTATTATATATTGTACAATATAAAACATAATAAATAGACTGTGCTACCATTTATGGTTGTTTTCCCATTGTATAAATTCAAAAGAACGTTCACCACATGTGGAATTGCAAGGAAGTCAAAAGGTCTGGTATTCGTATTATTGGTATCAAAGAAATGTCAGTTCACGACTATTGTATATAAAATCATCGATATGTGCTTGTGGAGTCATAATAACAAAAAAAAGTTATGGTGAACGACTAATAATATTATGGTTTTCTATAAACTACACTGAAAAAAAATTTATTTAATTCAAATAACCGATTACATGTCTATTATATCAAATAAATTTTATTCGAGTCAATTAAATTTTATTTGAGTCAATTAAATGGTATTTGAGTCAATTAAATGGTATTTGATTCAAATAGAACAGAAATTATTATTTCACTTACAACTTATTTGATTTAAATAAAAATTATTTGAATCAAATACATTTTTTTCAGTGTATTTTCAAATTATAATAATTTTTTCTTTAAATATATACTAATTTTTCAAATAATAATTTTTTTCGTCATTTATTTTTCTTCAAAAATTTTTCCCTCCTTTTTAGATAATTATTTTCCTATAATGACCGTTATTTTTGCATTCACTTTTTTTTCATAATTATTTTCCAATTATGACATGTAATGCTTTTCCTATAATCATTTTCTCACGATTTTCCAATATTGGTGAATAAAATTTTATTGGAAAATCATTATGGACCTCATCATATGTATTACAATATTTTTTTTTTGCACAATTTTTTTTTACGCGATTATATTATAAGTATAACACAACTGGGAAATTATTATTATTTTTATTATTATTATTATTATTAGTATTAGTATTAGTATTGTTGTTGTTATTATTAATAGCAAAATTTATTGTAAAATTTCAACAGAAGAAATTTTTATTTAGTTATATATGTATATAATAATTGACTATGAAAAACGAGAGGGCGTAAAAACCTTTCTCCTGTGGGATCCTGAGAAACGAGGGATCTCACTTGATGTATAAAACGCCCCAATAGTTATTTTCTCAAGCACTATTCTTCATTCTCTTGTTCAATATTCTTATACCAACATGCAAACAATTTTCGTAAGTTTCGTTTATTATTAAATTTCTTCTTCAATTTTATTTTTAATCAATCAGTGTAACAGTGTTATATGTAATATTACAGTGATAAATCTGAAAAATTTTGAAAAAACTTCTCAAGGAATTTTATTTTAATTCTTAAAAATAAAATTTCATTTTCAAGTGCGTCAATAGATTTCAAAAAAAAAGAATTCGGACAATTTTGTAGTGTGGTGTTAAATAAAAAATTTCGTTTTGAGTTACTAAAAATGTGAAAATTTTATATTAGCTCAATGGTAATAGCACTTTACCGGCAAACGAAAGTGTTTGGTGTTCGAATCCCAGATCCAGAGAATTATTGTTTCACATTTTTGCGAAATTCAAAGGATTTAATTTTATTTAATATCATTTGTCGATCAGAATATTATAAATCCATTAAAATTAATATTATAAATTAATATTATTAATAGTTAATACAATTAATACAATTAATATTAATTTCTAATGAAAAAAATTAAACACAGTTGCTTCTAGTGAGCGTTGTATGTCTTGGATATTGTCAAGATCGACATTATCAAGAATCGCCTAGAAATGCGGCAATTTTAAGTGACACTCGTTATTTGTCCGGAGATGGAACTTTTGGAGCTTCTTATAAACAAGAAGATGGCGTAGAATTTAAGGAAGAAAGTGACGAATTTGGCAATCGTCGAGGATCATATTCTTACATTGATCCCAATGGAGAAAGAAGAACCGTCACGTACACTGCTGGGAAAAATGGTTTTCAGGTATGAAAATTTAATTTTCCCGTAAAAATTGGAAAAAATATATAATTATTGAATTTTTACCTGATTTTTAGGCTTCGGGAGATCACATACCAACAGCACCACCTCAAATACCACCGGAACCAGTGCAACCAGAATACGTTCCACTTCCACAATATAATCCGCCCGATTATCAATTTCCAAAAGGAAGATTTTACGATTCTCGATTTAACAACCAAAATCGATACGAAAAATCAATCGAAACTGCTAAAAAACCAGAACCCAAAATTACCTTTCAGTATGAATATCATCATGATCCAAATTCTTTGAGACATCAATCACCAATTTCCGAATATGAACCTCAATATCAACTTGAGAATTATCAACAGCGAAAATATCAACCACCACAACCATATCATTCACCTCAATTACATCAAACATCTCAACCATCTCAATCACTTCAATCCCAAGATTTTCATCATCAAACACCACAATATGTTCCATCTCATTATCAAACATCATATAATTCCGGTCCTTATCGGTCGCCTGCTCCCGTTGCGGAATTTCGTTCTCTCTCCAAGCCACAATCTCATTACAATCAAATAACAACACCAGCTCCAAGACGATTTTATCCCCCTGGAAAATTAGATTTCAACAGAACACCCGATGGATTTTCCTACAGTTTTAGCAAAACCTAAAACAAAAATTATTGATAAACGAGAATCTAATTTTTTTACTGTAGACAATAAACGAATTAAAAAGAAACACCAATTAAATTCAATTTGATCTCTGATCAATAACCTTTGCCATGGTAACACATTTTTTAATTTACCTGAAATTTCATTTAAATAAAGAAATTTATTTCCCTCTTCGTTTGATAAGCGAATTTCTCATGGCATTTTAAAATCATTTTTTTTTTACAATCGAACACACTGATTACCACATTAATTTACATATATCCAGTTACATTCTTGAATGGAGTCGATGTTGAAATTAAAATAATGAATGCAATAACATCTGAGTAATGCTTACGGATCCGTTGATGTGTCTAATTTCCAGATTGTTTGATAAATTTGTCTCAAATGCGCTAAAAAAAAAAGGAAACGAGTATGAAATTTACAATTTTCTTCCCATTGTGTGTGGTTCCAAGTACCTATTTTGTTTTGTCGTAGAATGTGATTTCTGTTTAGGTACTTAAATCGATTTACTTTCATCTGGTAACCTTTGGAATCCTTTAATGGCGCAATGAACTCTGCAATTTTTCTGAAATTATGGCACGACTCCAGGTCGTTACAATACCAAACGGCTTAGAAAAGGTGAGAGCAAACGTCGCTGGAAGCAAAATCATTTTATTATTTATATTATAAGAAAGAAAAAAGTTAATATTTTGATTTCCCTTCTTTTTTTCTGAAAACCATTAGGAAACAATCGAAAAAATTTCAGACAGTAAAAATTTTACTTTAAGAATAAATAGTACCTACATTAATAAAAATATAATATTAATTTAAATATATATATTTGTGGGATAAAGACAATATTAAAATTGAAAAACTGAAAGATTTTTCAATCGAATTGCGAATAAATTTTGAAATAAATTTTCGAATAAATAAACAATAAAATATGAGGATAAGTGATCGGCGAACCGCCCATGACCACTTTTGTGAAAAAGGCGTGCCCCTTGATAATTGCAAGGTAAACCACCTTTGTGGATCAGGAACTCACCTTACATGAGGAGAAATTTCTTCTTAAAAACTCTTTTTTTTAATCTTCGATACCTCATAAACATTCTCTACTGCATTATTCATCACAGGATACAACGACACCTCGTTATATGTAAATTCCTCAACGATTTCTTTATCAATCTCAAAAAGAAAAAAATTATAGAAAAATTCATCAAAATAGCTAATTATTATTATTATCATCGACAAAGCACAAAAAATAAAATAAATCCTGTAATTTACATTACAGAGTAGAATAATCCTCCTGCAATTACATTTAAATTATTTTTTAATTATTTTCTTATTGTGGAATATTTTTTTTAAAGATTCTATAATTATTTCATAGATCAATGTGTTCGATAATATTTTATTTATAAAGTTGAGTATACATCGTGTGTAATAATTACGGTAGTACTTCATATACTGGCTCTGATTAGCTGCGCGTGACATCAACGGTATAAAAAGTAGTCTAAAACAGCTATTAGAGGCAATGGAACGTTCACTCCTCGTGACAAGAATAAAAGTAAAGAAACATTAATTCTAATCCTAAATCTTACGATAATGTAATAATATGTATATGTCGATGTGCCTCCCGATCCTTTTTATTTATTTAATTAAATAATATTTCACATTTCTAGTATATAAAATGCAGTCCAAGTTTTATATTTAAAAAAAGAAATTCCAATGAGAGAAAAAAAGTTCATTGTCAGTATTAATCAATATCAAATTTCATTATCAATATTCTCGTTAAATGAAAATTCTCACGTAAATAATGTTATTGCGTCGAATTTAATAATATTACGAAAATAATTAAATTGCTTCGAATTTTAATAATATTAACGAAACTAATAAAATTGCATCGAAAAATAATGCATTAAAAACAAAAAAAATAATGCAATCACATTTGATTATTTTTCAACAAATTTTCCTAAACTTTATACTATACTTAAAAAATACTTTTTTTATGAATTACATAATTTCTTAATGAATAAACAATATAGTCTTATCAAGAGATAATAAAAATTCATTAAAAAAAAAAAATTGGCATTTTTTTCATGAGTGATGGAAAAACAAATCACTCGTCTAATTGAAAATTTGTAAAAAGAAATTACTTTATAAAAGCACATGAACATTATTTAAATTCAAAAATATCACAGAATTTCAAATTTACTTCGGTTTACAATTTCTTTTCCGTTCAAATTTTTTCGTTTTTAATTTATCTCCATTAAAGAATATTTTAATTTCTATAAACATGTTTATATTTATCTTTTAACCACTTTTTGTATATAAACACAAAATGAATACATAGTTGGAAATTTTATTTTTCACTATAAAAATTTATCTTGATATTCTAAATTAAACATTGAGAAGATATTTAGACTTTTTTTTACTGGAAGCACTCAATTAAAGCTTCTTATAAAATAGGTAAATTCTGACAATAAACTTTTTACAAGTGACAATAATTTCCGTTTTCTTTTCTCTATTGGAACATCAAATCTTATCACAATACAATTAAAAATCATTTTTCTAATTAATAATAGAAATGTCATTGTAATTTTATTTTATATTAATATTTATTAGAATTTAGAGATTGGAGATAATAAAAAAATAAAACTAGTAGAAAATTAAAACTTTTATAGTGTTCAATTAAAAAAAAAAATTAGTTATTGCTTTCTTATAGATGAAGAATTGTTAATTAGTATTAGTAAAAAAAATTAAAAAATTCTTTAACTATTTTCAAAAACTTTACATAAACAAGTAAGTCTTTTTTTGCTCTTGAGTATTCGACTAAAAAAAAAATAATCTATTTCTAAATATCAGTCGGAGTTTTGGTCATTGTTTTGTTAGAAATCACGACCAAATTAAAAACTTTTACAATGAATATGCAATTCAAGAATAGGAGGCACGTCAAATTCTTAATCAAATCTACTGGTTTCTATTCTACTGCAACAAGAGGAAGTGGTGCATTCGAGTTTCACGTATAAACAGCCATTTTAAAATTTTTCATTTCACATTAGCACGTCACAAAAATCAAACTCACAAAAGACAAATTTTTTCAGTCAAGAAAAATCTTTTTTTTTAATTACATTTAAAAAAAAATGATTTAAAAAGTTAACTAACTTTAGAATTTCAAGTCAACTAAAAGTTTCTAAACTCAAAGAATAAAACTTTAACTAAATTTTAACTGAAAAGAAAATCAAATTTTGTGAGTTTCAAGAAAAATTATTCCATTGGCAGGACAATTACGTGAAAAATCGCACCTAATCGAATAAACTTAAACAAGAAAATAACAATTAAAAAAAATGGAATTTAAAATTATTATGCAAATTTACTAACTGGATGAATATTTTTTAAAAACTATGATTTCAACAATTTTCCACTATTATCAGTGATGACAATTTAAAGACGAGGATGTCGAGAAATTTTTTTTATTCTAAATAACCTTCGAGAAAGGAAAACATTATCAGTGGAAAAATGTTGAAAATCAAAAAGATAAAATTTTGCGTTAATCTAATTTTCCATGTAGATAAAATTGCAAATAAAAAAAAAATAATAAAGGATATCCAATTAACATGAAATGTAATTAAATTCCCATTCCCATGATAAATAATTTGATCCATAAGTTTGCAAATTTTTTGTACAAAATAAATCAATTTCTCAATTTGAATTAATTTTTTACAATTATTTTACAATTATATTAGTTTCTCAATAAAATAAATTTAATTTCGTGACTCAATTTTTTTTCCATAATGAATTAATATATTTTCAAGTAATAATCGAATCAATTTCATGGTTAACTCGATTGTTTTCATAGTTTATTTCATTCTTTAAATCGATCATTATCTAAACTACTTTAATGAGACTAATTTTATTTTTTATTTTTAATAAATAAAATGATTTTCAATTACTATTAAAAATGCTGTTTTTTTTGTTAATTGGTGTATCCTTTAAAATGACATTAGACAATTAAAATTATGATCACAATTTTCATACCAAGCTATGCAAAAAAAAAAAAGAATGTGAAGACAGTGTCATGAAGTTGTACTATGGTAAGACACGGATCGACAGTGTTGAGTGGCAATGGGGAAAATTCTAGCTGCAAAGCCCGGAAGGATCGACGAGTCCTCGGGCAATTAATTCCGCAGTTGCAGGATCATTACCTTGTTTTAGGCTCGAGCGTTGCGTTCCCGTTTGCTGTGCGTGTGGCTCAAAATGCGAGCGTACGTGAAACATAAATTCAGCCTTATCATTGAAGTCAATGCGACACATTGGACAAAAATTTCTATCGGGAGTGTATGGTTGAGATGGAGCCGCTGATGCTGCAAAATATGGTGCCGCGTGTTGTGGAGGCACCGACGCTTCTAAATGTGATCTATGAATAAAAATTTATTAATAGAGTTAATACTTTTCTAATTTATTATTTTTCATTACATCTAAATATAATAGAAAATTGGAAAATTCTTGGTTTTAATGGTAATTTTATTAAGGTAGAGTTATTTAATTACCGTGCGTGTTGCGTCCATTCTTCTCTAGTAGCAAGTGCTCGACCGCACAATTCGCAGGACCAACTCATTGGTTCTTCTTTTAATTTATGAATTGGATCCTGTCTAGATTGTTGTTGCTGCTGTTGCTGTTGTTGCTGCTGTTGTTGTTGCTGCTGCTGCTGTTGTTGTTGTTGCTGTTGCTGCTGCTGTTGTTGTTGTTCAACACTTGGAGGCGCAGGTGTCGAAAGTGGCGTTACACCCGGTCTATGCCTCAATTTATTCATATGAATGACAAGTTTATCTCTTCTAGCAAAGGCTTTGCCTAACAAGAAAAATAACAATAAGAAACTTCTTATTTTTCCTATTTTCTTAAAATATCAAGTGAAATACAATTTTTCTCGTTTAAAATAGTTGCTGAATGTTTCAAAAAAATATATTATTTTCTATTTTTTTTTCTAACACTGAATGAAAGAATAAAAATTTGATTCATTCTTACCGCAAACTTCACATGAATAGGGTTTTTCGCCAGTGTGAATTCGCATATGTATAACGAGTTTATCTTTACGAGCGAGACCTTTTCCACAAACAGTGCAAGCAAATGCTTTCGTTGTTGGTTCGCCAGTATTCGTCGCCTTTGAAACGGATCCTGGTCGAATTCCAATAGTGTTTGCATTTCGCAGTGGTTGATTTATTGTCGGCGCTCGGCCATTTCCAAATTGTTGTTCCGTCGATCCAGGAAAAGCAGGCATTGTTCCTGTCGGTCGCATCGCTGCCGAATACTCAGGAGACCTAATTAAAAATTTTAAATACCAAATTAAACGTGTGTCAATTCGAAAAAATTCAATTATAAATTTATATTAAAATAATTAATGTCATCGCGACAAAAATTATAGTAGTATAAATAAATAAATTTAAAAAGAAATTAGTAAAGTTATTATTTTTTTTTAATAGCAATAGCAATTAAGACGCTTGGAAAAAATCGGTGATTAATTTCGATTGAATTAAGGAGTTCGATTTGAAATGAGATGTGAAATTTGTAGATAGATTAAGGAGAAATTTTTAATGAGTATAGTGTATGTACCAGGTTCCAATGGAGCGAAGGACACGAACTCCATCGTCGTATCCGAGACCATCATCAGGTAAAGTGAAGGTCGGATTAGGTGGCTGTGGTGTTGCAGTAGGTCCTGGTCCTGCTAACCTTGCTTGAGCAGCTTGTTGCGCCATGTGTTGTTGTACTGCAGCATGAGCAACAGCATGAGCTTCAACATACGCTGTTCTCTGTTGCTGTTGCTGCTGTTGTGTACCGTTCGACATTTTATTATCCTTATTCTCTCCAATCTACAAAAAAAAAGAAAAATTCATTAATTTTAATACAATCCAAACGACCGAAATTTAAAAAAGAATTAATAAATTTTGAATTATTTAAAATAAATATTGATTTCTTTTTAAATACCAATTAACTTCCTTTACAAATTTTTTATTAATAAAAAATTGAATTTTAGAGTTAAATTTCTTTTTGCAATGCATTAGCCTGCAGTGAGAGAAGAAATATACGAAACGACAAAAGAGCTTGTGCGAGTAAAATTAATTTTGAAGAAGTCGTAAAAGTGTAAATAATGCATTAAGCCGCCAACGCACTTTATGTCGTACAATGACCTACGGCTTCCTTTCTTTATTTAATCTTTATTCTTTGAAACGCGAAATTTACTGCTCCGACTATAACGATCAATACTCTAACTGAAATACAAGTTTACCGAATATGAAATAAAAATTAAATTTTACTTTTTAGTCTCCCTTAATTTTACATATATATATTAACAACTAAACGAAAAAATTTTAATTCAAAAGTAAATATTAAACGAACGAAAAAAATGAATTCTGAATTGTTTAGATTATGAAAAAAATTCAATGTTTTCAAAAATGCAAACTAATAATTGCTACTAAAAATATAAAAACAAACACTAAATATTATAAATATGGAGATTAAATTATTTTCATTTCCTGAATTTTTGAATAAAAAAAGTGTTTAGTTTAAACTAATAAATTTCTAAAATAGTACAAAAAATGTTAATATAAATACTGTTTCGAAAAATTCCATTTTCCTCTTTTTCACAAGACGGAACAATTTCTGATTGTAATTCACAAGTAACACGGAAATCTCTTTTTTTTTTATTTCCCTTCACATTTTTCTCTCTAAGTCATGTTCAGAGATTTATTTGAAAACGAATGACCAACTCACGATTCACGTTTTATTTCTCACTTGAAATTGAATCGCGACTCGCGCGCACATCAGAAAGTAAATAAATTTCACTCTCGTTTTCACCGGTACTTTTTTCTGTGATTTTATCCGTTGCCAAGATCGCGAGGGAAAACGACGAAAAGAGAGGAATGACGTGCGGTCAACTCAACACATACACACAACTATCGGCGAGAGGGGAATTTTAAGAAGGATGTGAGGAGTCTGGCGAGGACAAAGATCCAAAAAGAAGAAGAAGAAAAAATCTCAAGAAAAGATTTAGAAGAAGAGAGAAGGAGAGATGAATACTCGGTAGTTGTATTTTTTTCCTATAAATAAAATTGCAAAAAATTAAGCAAATCACTACTGGAGGGAAAAAATAAAAGAATTTCCGAGTATAATTATTTAATCTGTGTCTCTAAAAGTGAATTTGCGGAGGAGACGAGCGATGGAGAGGGAAAGTTTGTGTGAAGTTTCGGAATTCCTGTTGCGTTTTCGGGGCAACAATATGTGCGAGAGATTCTGTATCAAATCGCTAACTGCTCAAGTGTCTCGCCCTGATCGTTGCTCCTGACGTTGGTGATTCTGGTGCCGCCACAATCGACTGTAGTGCGTCGGCCCGCTGACCTTGACACTGACATTGAGAACCTCGAGAGAAGTCGCGGGGAGCACGCGCAGAATTAAAATCCAAAAGAAATTTATATATGCAACGAGAATGCACACCGAAACTAAATTCTTAAAAAGTGCATTTTCATTTCTTTATCCCAGTCAAAAGAAAAATTACCCCTCGCCTTCAAATTTTTGCCAATTTCACAAATATCCTCCCCGTAAAATAGAAATCAAATTCTCTAGATACCAAGGAAATACCTAATGAACTTCTTTTTCTAACTTGAAAATAAATTTTTCGAAATAATCAATCGGGCAATTTCATTTTCCCCTCGCTAATTAATATTATTTCTATAATTATTTCCAAAAAAAGGCAAGTTTGGAAATTGTTAGAGAGCAAGTAACTGTTTTTCAATAGGATTTAAATCTCGTTTTCCCCCTCGTCATGATCGAGTAATGTCAAGAAGTAAAACGTCGCGACCCTTCTTCTACCTCCTTAGCTCATTCGCCTTCAATTTTCAGTAGGAACAAAACAGGTTTTCGATGATGCTGGGACTTTTTTTTCTTTCTTTACTCGCCAATGTGAAAGAAGCAGATATACACCTGTAACCAGTAAGATCCCATGCATTGGCAAAGAACAGGGAATATAAAAAGGGGGAAAAAAAGAAACAAGTTAGGATGAAAAGAGTTGTGGAGGGGAAGAGAAAATGCAAGGAATATGAAGAAGACAAAGACTGACAATGAGACGATGCAGAAAAAAAAACGAGAAGAGGTGAACTGCAATGATTCGAGCAACAGACAGAGACAGGACTAGACTAGACACTAAAGAAAAGAGAATTGACTTTCGCTTTCTGTTGCAAAACCGACGCGCAGGGTCGAATCGCGTCGATCAATAGCGTCGCGACGGCTCTCATAACTCGTTCTTCTCTCTCTCTCAATCCATTCTCGATTTTCTCTCTTTCTCACTCTTTTCTTTCATAAATGAATGCACCATACATACAATTGTCCAAGACCAGACAATGCTTCGATTCTATATATAAAAAACAAAACCTGTGTCATGAAAATCCAAAGTTTTTTAACTCCTGAAACATTATCTAGAAAAACAAAAATTAATTTTTAATATCACACACAATTCATTTTTTACTATATTATCATTAAATTCTCAATTTTTCAACATTCCATTTTGCATAGGTATGGAAAATATTTTAATTGTATTTTTTCCCAATGTCTCTAATTTTTAATCGAAAGAATAATTTAAAGAATAATTTACCAAGATAACAATTTTGAAACTAATCCTCTTTATAGGTATCATAATCTAACATTATGTTTATTTTTAAATTAAATGAATTTAAAATTTTTTTGAATATTTTAATTTTCTTAAGAATGGAAAAATTTACTTTTGGAGAGCTTGTTCTTTATAACGAAATTTGAAAGTTTAATTCGCAATAATTGAGAATTACCTGAAGAAATAAGTAGTGAGATTAAGAGAAGGTTGAAAAAGCTAAAGGTAAAAAAACAATCAAGGTCTCTGTGAATTGATCAAAGATGCCCTTGTACTGAAGACTTTAAACTGAGATGAAAATTGTTGACTGAACATTGTCGAGTCATTATTTCTTCTTTAATTTGAAATTATTTCACTTTCTTTTCCTTTTCTTTTTTCATTTATTAAAGATAATAAGTGCAAATAGACATTTCTTTTTATTGTTATCTGTTTGTGGAATATTGAGTAGATAAAAATGTGACTCACCTGACTATTTACAACTGCAGCAAGATGCTTTATACTATCGGCATAACTTTTTAAAACAGTCTCTGTAGTCATGCAACTTACACGAAATTCATAAAACATATCCAATTTGTAGACACATCGTTGACAAATATTTTTCGGAAGTGCATCCTCTTTTGTTATCTGAAAAATAATACAATTAATTACTTTTCCTTTTATCTGCTCTTACTTTTTAATTACAAGAATGATTCACGATTTTAATATCCAGCGTATAAACTTTTAATAATAAACAATTTAAAGTACTTGAAATAAAATTAAAAGTATAGTAAAGTATTTAAATTTTAAAACTATCTGTTAATAAAAACGTACGAAATAAGTACACACAAACTCCAAAATATGTTAATGACAGCGTATAATTAAACATACATGTATAATTTCGATTTTTTTAAACTATATACGCTGAAAATTTTAAGGTTTCTTTAAACATCTAATGAACACAATAGACAATTAAATTATTCACTCTTAATTATTCTTATAAAGCAAAAACTTTAAAAAAGAATTTTTGATTGTCCTCTTGTGATCCTTCTTCGTATAAAAAATGTAAGTCCTCACAAAAACTCACCACTGCGGGAATACATGAACGTATTTTGAAAAGTAATTGCCGCTGTTCACCTTCCTTATCAAAAATTTGAAGTTGATGATTGCTTTTTAATGAGCAAAGTCTGCAGAGCTCGGAAAAATTAAAATCTTCACTCATTGCCATTGTTTCGGTAAATCCCAAACAAACCGCAAATAGGTTAGGAAAAGTAATAATACCTTGGTATTAATTATATAACAATACAAAAATATTGAACACGTTTTTGGTAGATAAAAATTCAAGACACAGAATTCATAAATCAATTTGCGAAATTGTTTATAATAGATAGATACTAATTAAAGTAAAAAAAAAGTTGAAATTTTAACACATGAGGAGCCGACCGACTCTAAAGTTCGCCATTTTTGGTTTTTCTGTGACAAGCACAAAGCAAAAACAATAAAAGTATACGTACTTTTAACTCAACACAATATTAGAGTAAAATGTATTTAATTTATGCTTTGGTACAGTTCACAAAACAGTCATTTTTGAGCTTTAATCTTTAAATTAATTGCATTTGATATGCGAAAATCAATAAAATTTTTCTCCAATTTTAAGACACTGTTTTACCATCAATTGACAACAATTTTTCAAAACTTTACTGGCGCATGCGTAGTTATATCTGGTTTCTTAATTCCGCGCGAATTTCAAATAATTTAAAATTAAAAAAGAAAATAATGAAAATTTGTATTATTATTATTTTAATTATATCAGAGAAATTAAATTTTACGGAGAATGTTTTCTAGTTTGAAAAATTAAAAATAAAGTATTGATTACTTTCTTTTTAATTCTATACTTCGAAGTAAATTATTCACAAACTGTATAATTAATAATTAATAATAAATTATAAAATTCAATTGAAATACGTAATTTAATTTTCAGAAAAAGTAAATAAATTGTTTTTTTAATAATAATTTCTAGTTATTCAATAATCATTTCAGTTAACGTTAATTCTGAAAAATTCTTTTAAGTGAGTGATTGTTATTTGAATAATGAATTTCTCTCATATATAAATAGCTTCAATGATTTTCTTCAAAGCATTAATTCACAAAGAAGTAAATGAAAAGCAGTTTTAACGTTTCTTTTTGCAAATTTAAAATTGAAAATTTTTCTAAAGATGTTACATCAAATAATTCTTTTTATTGCTCTTGTTATTAATTTTCAAGGTAAAGAATTAAAATTTTCAATTTAAATTCTTGAATATTTTTTCATTAATTGTTAATATTTTTTAGAAAGTGTGACAATACCTTTAGAAAAAATAGTTGGTGGTTGGCCCGCAAATTCCGCCGAATTTCCATATCAAGTATCTCTCCAGGTAAATGGAAAACACATCTGCGGTGGTTCGATAATTAGTAAATTGCATATTTTAACAGCTGCTCATTGCCTTCAAGATTATAAAGATTCATATAAATTGCTGACAATCGTTAGTGGAACAAATAAATTATTCCAAGGTGGAGAATTCCATAAAATTTGCAAAATTTCCCTTCATCCTGAATATAAACCTGGACCAGAATTTGCATGGCACAATGATATTGCCATCATTACTGTAAGTAATTAAAAAGCAAATAAATAACTATTTAGCTTTAATTAATTTAATAATTAATAAAGACTTAATTTTTCATTTTTTCCTTACAGTTAACAAAGTCAATGACTTTTAATTCCTTGCAAAATAAAATCAAACTTCCAAGTAAGAATTTGAAAATCCAATCCAAGGGAATTGTTTCCGGATGGGGATTAATTTTTCCCAATTTTCAAACTGTTCCAAATGAACTTCAAAAATTAAGAACCTTGGTCTGTCCTTCTTCTTCTTGCGATAAGCATTTTCCATTTTCACTCCATAAAGAGCAAATTTGTACGAAACAGCAAAACGGAAAAGGAGTTTGTTCGGTGAGAAATTTTCTAAAATATAAAAAATAATAATTTATTAAATTTAATTCATTAAAAATAGGGGGGGATATTTTTTTTCAATTAAAAAAAATTTTAACCTTCATTTTTTAGGGAGATAGTGGTGGTCCCTTGGTTGTGAACAAAGAAATTGTTGGCATCGCTTCTTGGGTTGTTCCATGCGCCCGAGGATTTCCGGATGTTTACACTAATGTATTTTCATACAAAGATTTCATTGTGCGAGAAATGAAAAGATCAAAATGTGAAATTTTTTGATTCTTCTATCATAAAATGATAAGCAGTAAAATTATAAAAAAAAAAATTACAATTTAAAATATTAGCAATTAGAAAGCATAATTTTGGAAAAATAATTAAAAATAAATCTATTTTTTAGTTCTTGTAATTTAAATTTCTGAAAATTATTTACTAATACATATTTTTCAATATAAAGTTTGATATAAGAAATTATTGATAAAGCACGCTTTTCTCGCAAAAATAGAATTATGAATAACTTTCAATGATTATTAATTTTTATCGACAAAGAAAAAAAACGGTATTAATGGAACTTCCTTCATTTTTGGAATTCCGTATTATTAATTTCATCAATCACAGAAAGTATAATGCGTCTTTCAGTTTCACTCTCGATACCAATTTCTTTTAGATCATCATTATTCAGCGTCAAAAATAATTCAACATCCACCTATTAAAAATTTTAATTTCATTTCCAGTTAGAATGAGAATTTAATTTTCAATTATTCATTAAATTAAATAATGAATTGAAATTTCAACTATTTTTTTGTTGTTCTATTTTTGGAAACGTAAATTTTGAAAATACTTTTTTACCTCTTGTTCTAAAAATATGGGAATAAAACGGCCAAGTCCATAACTGTGTAGGAAAAAAGACATAGGAGCATTTTTTGGATTGAAAATAAAAACTGACGGCGGAGTTTTTTCTTGTGATTGTGTTGGAGTTGTGTCACTAAACACTGCGTCTTCGTCTTCAATTTCCGGTGGAACGAGTGGAGATTTTGTCGGACTATATTCAGGAATAAAACTCAAAGTATTATTCAAATCCGGTACCGGATCGAGTACCAAATCCGGAGGACGAATATTTTGGCATCTAAATTCAAAACATATTTAAAAAGTTATGTAAAAGATTTATTTAAAATGTATTTAAAATTTATACCTTTTTAAAGAACAATCACCAGATTGAAAATCAGTGATTGTGTTATTCTCCGAGATGGAAATTAATTTCATTCTCTTGTCAATTCCAGTTTCGGACTTTTCTTCCCCTTTTGGAAAAAATATTGTTGGCGATGGAGGATAAGCTCCGTCGAAATTATATGTAAGAGATGGTGATATCGAATTACACTCGTTCATTTTATCGGTAAAAATTTTTCCTTCCTGATCGGAAGTCTCATTATTCATCTGATCGAATAATTTGGCGTTAATATCTTCAATAACAATTTTTGGTAAATTTACATGTTTTCTTGTCCCATTGATTTGTTCATTATTATTGTTATCATCCAACTCATCAGAAATTTCAATATTATCCGAGCAATCATTCCAAAAAGATTCAATATCTTTGGGAGGTTTTGCCAAAGAAGATATTTCCAGAATACGTGACGATTTTATCATACAATGAGCGAAAGTGTCTAAAACATATTCAATTAAAAACAAAAATTAATAAGGAAAATATGTAAAAAAGAATATAAATTTTCTGTTTAGTATTTAATTTATAGAAATTACTTACTTGCTTTAGAAACATTTAAACCCAATTCCAAGAGTCGAAAGAACAAATCTTTGTCATTTTTCATCGCTGTAATACTCAGTGGACAAACTTCGTCTCGAGCTGCAATTTCAAGAGCAGAAGGAGAAGTTTTGTAAATTAATTCAAACATTTCTCTGCTAATTGCTGTTGATAATCCAATGGCCGACATTCCTAAAATTAATATTATTAATTTCTTTTTAAAAATAAAATATAAGTACATTGAAAAAAATTTTCCACCTAGATAAGTGACGTGATTAACGTTCGCTCCATTATCGATAAGAATTTTGGCACAATCAATTTTGCCGTTTCTAATAGCTTGCGTAAGTGGTGTCCATCCAAAAACATTTCTGTGGTCAATATCAAAAATTTCCTTCTTTAAAATTTCTTTCACAATTTTTACACAGCCATTAGACGCAGCAACATGTAATAATGTTTCTCCATAATTATTTACCATCTTTAAGGAAGTCTCTGTAATTAATTTTAACTTAAATTAAAAATTAGTTACAATTGTAAACAATTTTTAAAAATATTAAACTTTTTACATGCAAACCTTTTTGCAAAGCTTCCAGAATTAAAGATTCCGTTGTCTTATTCATTGTCTTCGATTCTAAAAATCCTTAAAAATTTGTCTTTTAAATATCTTTCTGCAACAGTTTTAAAAAAAATGAAAATTTTTTTAATGTAAAAATAAATTTTATGGAAATTAAGAATCGCAAAATTTAAACGAACTAAATTTATTGATCTATTTTCAGCAATACACATTTCTCCCTTATTTAATAAATTGTTAATTATTGTTTATCATTTAATTAATAATAATGAAATATTATTGTTAATTAAATAATAACATTAATTTTTCTTAATGTACTTTTAAAACACGTAAAAATTTACAGAAAAACGTTGACTAGATGAAAATTGTTTTCTACTTTAAAGAAAAACTGTGATAATTTTATTAAATTATATAATAAATCACAATTTTTCTTTCTGATCAATGAAAAATGGAAAACTCGATGAAAATTTGTACAAATGATTCCTTATCAATATTTTATCGCAATATGGTGATAATTAGTTAACTAATCAAGTCTTATTTTTCCTTATTGCCACACTAAAAATTTTTCCTAGTCGCCTTTAATTTCAAAAGACAACTAATAACAATTTATTGAAAAACAAGTTCAAATATTCAAATTAAAAGTCTGAATTGTAAAATTTAAATATTTAATTCATTTAATTATTTAAATGCAAAATAAATAGAAAATTTTGTCCATTGTTTGATTCTCGAATCGACAAAATTAAATTTTTCTATTCTTCTTCTCGACATTTTGCTATCGGTAAAATTTTGCCTTTGCGTGTTTCATAATCGGTAACATGTAAATGAGAGTGAAAAAATGTGCTAAAGCGTATCCAATTAAAGCACTAATGACACAGGGAATTGGCCACGCTTGCCAGGGACGATCCCAATCGAGAGGAATCGCAATTGCCCCAAGCCATGTGCCCATCAATGTGAATTTCACATTTGTCTTGATAGACTCGGCAAAAATATCCGCCGGCAATCCAAACAAAAGTGCAAGAGCATTATCAATTCCCAAATGTAAACAAGCTGGCACAAATGTCAATGTGACTAGAGTTAATGACAACATTATCGTTTCTTCTTGAAGAGAAAGTACAGGTGCTCCAAATAAAATAATAATCGTATAATAAACGAATGTAAGTAATGAAGAAATGATAAAAAATTTCATCACTGACTTTAATGCTTTTGAACAAGATTTTCGAGATTTCTGATTCGTTCGGGATTCATTTTTCACTAAAACTTGTTGATCCGTTTGCAGTAGGGAAAATGAAAGTTTTACAACTTCCGCCAATATGAGAATCAGGAGAATTGGCATAAATTTATAAGTTCCAACATTGTAGAGATTGTTGTTGAATTTCAGGAGAATTAAAATTCCAAGTAGATAGACGCAGGTGAAGGAGCAATAGAAGAATAGAAGTTTCTGTCCTGCAGCACTATCGGCACCCATTTTTTTTTCTTCTCTTCAGCCTGGGGGCATTTTAAATAATTTTCATCGCAAGAATGTCTTGTGTTTGAAAACTTAGCAAACTTACATGACTGTCTAAATACGAATTATACTATATTTAAATTGAAATTTTCATTTTAATAAACAGTCAAATAAATTTGCATGAATAATTTTCAATTAAAAGCGAAGTAATTTTTTACTTATCTTAGTTTACAGTAACAAACAAATTATAACATAAAAACTTTGATGTCACATACAAAAAAATTATACCTAAAAAAATAAACATTAGTCCATAGAAATAACGACGTATTGTTTAGATTTTATAAAATTATAAATAAACAACTAAATATAAATTATAAACATAATAGTGGTATTAATAATAACAAAATACAAAAATTGAGAGAAAATTTCTGAAAATGAAAAAAATAATTTCTTACCTCAAATTGATTTTCAGAGTTTTATCAAATAATTCCTCTTTGTAAAAGCCCTTTTTCTCCTTCAGTTTTTATTTAAATATTGAAATTCGTAATAAATTATATATTAATTTTATGACCTGTACAGTGAAATCAGTTTCAATCAGTTTTGAGGTTAGGTTTATGTCAACAAAACTGTCAAAATAATTTTAAGGCTTGGTGCACATCGTTATCAACTGTTATAACATTGCTTGTGATTGGTGCATCAAGTCGTTTAATTAAAATCTAAAAGAAATGGACAAACTAGAATTATGTAATCTTGTAGAACCAGTGTAATTATCATATCTCTGTAATAATTTTTATTATCATATCTATGGTAATTATTAATAAATTAAAGTAGAATCTGGCATCATTCATAAAGAAGTATTAGCTTATGTTAAGACTCTTTCTGTATTAATAATTTATCGCTAATTTACAAAATTTTACCATGACAGATATGACCGGCAAGGTAAGTAACACCATAAAAATGTGTAATATTATATTTTTAAATCTCATTTATATGTCAATATTTCATTTTTTAAATAAATGTCTCAATAGTTTATTAATAATTATGTAACTTTCTAATCTAATCTTCTGTTCCACTTACAGTTTACTGTTTATAATGGCGATGAAATAGTTACATAATTATTTTCAAAATGCATCTTATTAAACAATTTTGTTTCTTTTATTTATAAATTTAAATAATTGGAATTATTTTTAATGTCGAAAGGTTATTAAATGTCGAGCTGCAGTTGCCTGGAAAGAAAAAGAACCATTATCAATTGAAGAAATTGAAGTAGCTCCACCAAAAGCACATGAAGTTCGGTTAAAAGTTGTGTCTAATGCTCTTTGTCATACTGATGCTTATACATTAGGTGGTTTTGACTCTGAAGGAATTTTTCCTTGTATTCTTGGTCACGAGGGTGCCGGAATTGTTGAAAGCGTCGGAGAAGGCGTTACAGAGTTCCAACCGGGTGAATTTTTCAATATAATATACTAATCCTCATAAATAAAAATATTATTGATAAATTTTTCATTTTTTGAAATATTTTTCTTGTTCCAGGTGATCATGTTGTTCCACTCTACATTCCACAATGCGGTGAATGTAAATTTTGCAAATCGCCAAAAACAAATCTTTGCAGCAAAATTCGTGCGACTCAAGGAAAAGGAGTGATGCCCGATGGAACTTCTCGTTTTACATGCAAGGGCAAAACACTCGCTCATTTTATGGGATGTTCAACTTTCTCTGAATATACTGTCGTTGTTGATATTTCTCTTGCTAAGGTATTCATAAAATTAGACAATTTTTTCAATTCTTAAAATAATTAATTTACTTTTGTTTTTGTGGATAAAATGAAGATTGATCCAACTGCTCCATTGGATAAAGTTTGCCTTCTTGGATGCGGAATCTCAACTGGATACGGAGCCGCGTTGAATACAGCAAAAGTTGAACCAGGAAGCACTTGTGCAATCTGGGGATTAGGAGCCGTTGGCTTGGCCGCTGCACTTGGATGTAAAACTGCCGGAGCGTCTCGAATTATTGGAATTGACATTAATTCCGACAAATTCGAAAAAGGTAAATTTCTTTTCCTTTTTTACATTATGGATATTTAAAAAAAATATTAATATTTTTCAATATTATTTCTTTTCCGTTTCAGCGAAAGTTTTTGGTTGCACTGAATTCGTCAATCCTAAAGATCACAATAAACCGATTCAGGAAGTTCTGATTGAAATGACCGATGGAGGTCTGGATTACACTTTCGAATGTGTCGGAAACGTTCAAACTATGGTAATGAATAAACTGATATTTGAAAATTTATATTAAATAAAATTTTAGTCTCTTCATTTAATGACGATTGTGAAAAAAAATGTTCTTACAGAGAGCTGCTTTAGAATCATGCCACAAGGGATGGGGTACTTCAGTTATTGTTGGCGTCGCTCCTTCCGGTCAAGAAATTAGCACTCGTCCATTCCAATTAGTCACCGGTAGAGTCTGGAAAGGAACTGCCTTCGGTGGATGGAAATCCAAGGAAAGTGTTCCAAAACTTGTTAAAGAATATCTTGCGAAAAAATTAATGTTAGATGAATTCATTACTCATAGCTTACCATTGGAAAAAATTAACGAAGGTTTTGAATTACTTCACTCTGGAAACTGGTGAGTAAATATTCTTTCTTTTAAAAATTCCAGTTTTTTTAAAAATGTTATCCAAGAATTCAATCTATTTTTCTTTTTTACCAGCCTAAGAACCGTTCTTCACTTTTGAAAGGATCTCTATATTCACAAGTTAGTTTCCTACTGATTCCATAACATTCTTCACAAAAGGTACTGGGAAATTTCTATTTTTGTAAGAGAAAAACTATTTTGTAAAAATTATAATTTTTAACAATTTTTTAACAATTTTAACAATTTCTTTATGTTTACCAAATAAAGTTTCTGATTAAAGCACAAAAAGGTATTTATCAATTATTAATATTGGAGAAAAGAAAAAAGCAATATTGTGATAAAAGTACAAATGTTTATTATCACACGAAATTCGTGGAGATAGAAAATATACATAAAAAAGAATCGTAGAAAATCTATTACAAAGTATATAATGAAAAAATCAGTCATATTTTCCTCACTTAAAATTAAAATAGTACCGAATGTTGAGATTCGATTTTCTTGTACAGATCGTCTCGAAAGACGCAGGTTTACCATCGAAAATTAAGTACAATTAAAAATAAAATATTTGAGTATTAATGTGACAAATTGCTCTAAACCCTTTTAAGGCACAATTCAATGATTTAGCTGTAAAATTCTAAATGTGCCAAATTGCTCTAAACTCTTTTAAGGCACATTTCAATGTTTTAACTGTAAAATTCTAAATAAAAAAAAGGACAAATTGCGATGTTTTCAAAACATATGAAAAGTTCGGAAATATAAAAAACTGCTATTTTAAAAAATGAGATAACATTGCATTAAGAAATTCTCAATATTTCCTAATATTTACCCCCGAAGTCAACGGAATCTAGAGAATTCTAAATTTACATAAATTTATTTTTTTTTAATTCTAAATTATTTAATTCTCTCGTAATGAGTAAATTACAATTCTCAAAAAAAAGATGATATTGTCGTATAATTTATAATATTATATCTATTCATTTAATATAAAAATATATTAATACATTTAATGTTATAAATATATAATATTAATTATATATCAATAAATTTAATACTATCAATATAATAAATTCAATACGATCAATATAATAAATTCAATACTATATTATAAATAAAAAATAAAATCAATGCTATAGTGATAAAAAAGAAACTGTCATGTGTAAAAAAAATCTATGCAATAAAGGGTTAGCATCATTGGATTAACTATCTAAGGTTCACTTATAACCTTTTGTTGTCTTGGAGGATGGAAGAAGAGATAATAAGTAATCATTATCGCAACACCGAAAACATATGGAAGAAGACAAAGAATTGGAAGAGAGTAATTGTAGCACCTGTCATTACAACAGAAGCAGATAATTCGGACTGACGGCGTAAAAATCCAAATAACGCAGACTATCATATTCTCAAGAATACATACAGTGTAATAAATAAAATGTCTCATGTACGTATTATTATCGTCCAAATTTACGTACGTAAAAGTATAAATAAAACCAAATATGAATGAAAAACATGTCGAGTTAAAACGTTCAATTAGAGATATACTTGCATGTGGTGGTTTCTTACGATTTCTGCAGAATTCCGTTACGCCATCGGAATATCTCATTATCCACATTGTCATTGCAAACCAATGGACAACAATGAAAATTAAACTGCCCATTGTTGAGATCATCAATGATGTGGCAAATGTTATGATTCGCGAAACTAAAAATCAAATAATAGTTTTTTTTTAACAACTAATAATCGTAAAAAATAATTTTTTTCGACATTTGTAGATAGTAAAAATTAAATTTCATTCACATGAAACTTACCAGTTATAAAAAGATGCCACAAAAATTGTAAAGCCATTCCCGTTTTATTAATATTTGATTTATCATTTTGAGCTAAACGAATACTGGAATTGTACGATTGCAATGACCATCCCATGCTGGCGAAAGAGCTCGCAATAGATAGAACTTGATGGATCACTAAAAAGAAAATTCAAAATTCTTAAAAATTTTTCAAATTAATACTACATAATGACCCTTTAATATCTTGGAATATTTTTCTATTTCAGTGAATAATTCAAAAATATTAATGGATTGAGTAAGTAATTATTTTAAATTACAGGTATATGAGAATTCGCCTCTGTAGCTTTTCAAAATAAGTGCACACTGTAGCACCTGTTGAGGGGCCGTCTCCAAGAAACATTCTACAATCGTTATCAATGCAATGTCTTCGTTTTCCTTAACCATTTTTAAATAATTCTGCTTTTGTCCAGCAGTGTCTTCCAATTTTTGACATTTTCGAGATTTCAAACCATATTTCAAGGCAGTACAATATCGTCTCAATGGAGCAATTTGAAATATTATTGACGTTATTGTTCCAAATATTCGCGAACAATTCCCTACTCTTTTCTCCTCTGGAGTACCTTCTAAAAGCATCTGAAAAAACGAAATATAAGTATAGAAAATAAAAACACGGAAAGTGTGAAAATAACAGTAAATAATTCTTGCTAAAAAAAATGTGTTTTAATAATAGTAAGTTAATTTACAAATTTACACTAAAAAAAAAAAAAGAAAAAAAATGTTGAGAATTTGTAAATCACTGTGTACCAAGAAATATTTTTAACACAATGATTATACAAAACAAAGAAATATATCAGATTAATTACTTCTCGATCTTGTTGACGCATTCTGTAGCTAATGGCATTGTTTATGAGAGATGGAACTAAGATAACAATAATTGTGCTGGCAAAATAACTGTACTCATTGATAACAATATAATGCCGAGCAACATTGATATCAAAACAAATGTCAAGAATGTGTGTAATTATTGGCAGAATCAGAAGAAACACATCATAATTTGAGACTATAGCCTTTTTAGATGGCTTGTCAACCACATCAAATTTTGCCGTTGACGATGGAGATTCTTCAATTTCTGCCTCTTCCGCGTTGGTTAATTGTTCACAAACCATTTTTGTAATTTGATTTAAAAAAAAAGTCTACTACTAATTTGAAGCAATTAAATAAAAAATGCACTAACTACTACGAAAAAAACAATCAGTAAACAAACAACTGTAAACACAGAGTTTGGAAACTATACCAACAGAAACAAAAAAGACGCTTCTTGTTTGGCATTTGTGACGCGTTCGCCTATTGGTTACTTTTTTTTCCAAAGCTAACCAATTATGTAACGAGAAATATTCACATTTCTCTCTTTGTTGTTCTTATTATTTTTTACTGTATGTAAGAGAGAGAAACAAGAACTCTGTGAATCAACCATTACGATTGAAAAACGTTAAATAACTATTTAGTTAACAAATAACAACATCAAAATAAATTCTATTAGTGATTTTATAACATTATGCGTATAATATTGAATAATTTTTAATTACATTTAAATTTATATTAATTTTTTTTGTAACTTAAAATTTTAACTTTCGCGCTGTTACGGAAGAAGAAATTTGTCCAAAAAGGACACCATTTCCTGTTTGTAGTAGACTCCCATGTTTTCACTTCATCTTTAATTATTGTGGCTTTTAATATTTTTACTTGAAACAATTATAATAAACATACATTTTTGTATTTTCTCATTTCTATTTTAATTTTTTTCTCTGTGTCAGACGTTATTTTCATTATAAATGCAAATCGTCATTAGAATACTTTTTAACAAGGCATGGCTGACACTGGAATGAGCTTAGATGACATAATTAAAAAATCAAAACCATCAGCAATGAAAGGCAGAGGGTGAGAAAATTGTTTATTTTTTCCATTATTTACTTTTTGTTGATCAAATATATGTTTCACTTTTTTTCAAATTGAAATATTTTTGTCAGATATTTAAATAAAATTGCTTTGTTTTCATAAGAATATTGTTCAACAACAAATTTATCGCAATATTATGTATTCTGCACATATAAACTTAATAAAATAGTTAGAAATTAGTTTATAATATTGTTATAGTCTAAGTTTTTGTCGTTTTTGTAAACAAAAGTCTTCGAGTTTTAAAAGTGAATCCATAACCTATATAATTTTGTGAAAGTAAATGTTAGGTTATTTTTGTTATGTTTTCATTTATGGATATATTATTGAGTATTAATTTTTGTTTATAGTAAACTATTAAAATATAAATTATTTTAAAGTAAATACTTTTAAATTATTCTTAAATTGTTGCAACAAAAATTGCAAATTATGAAGTAAAACAGATTATTTGTTTTTCATTTTTTTCTAAATCAAATTAAATTGAATTTCAGTGGTCGACATGGAACAACAGCGACGAGAGGTGGAGTCCATGGTCGTGGAATTACGCAAAATAGGGGCGCTCGCATTAATGGATCAATTCGTGGACGTGGAAACGGAGGCGTTACAGATGCTAGATTTAAAATAATTCAAAAAAATAGACTGAAGATGACGGATGCTCGTGATAAATTAGCAGAGATCGCTAAACAAAGTGATGCACGATTGAAAATTGACAAACTACGAGCCACACAATTCAAAAAAATCGATCCATTTTTATCGATTGCAAGGAAAACTGGCCGTAATGGCAGAATTTCACTTTCAACAAATAAATTATCACAATTCAATGATATTTCTCATAACGTGCCAAATTCTTTCATACAACCACCGAGGAGAACAGTTGGATATAGATCACCTTTGGAACCGCAATATGTTAATAACATAACAATCGATTATGATGATGGTACAGAAGTTTTATATTCAAATATATCATTAGCTTTAAAGTTAATTTCTATAATACATTTTGTCTATTTTACTTTTAGATTATTTAATTGATTCACCGCCATTGAGACGAACTGTTAATAATGAATATGCTCCGTCACTTCCTCCACCGCCTCCTGTTTTTAATATTAAACCAGCAACACCATATACGTGGGTCAAACCATCGAGTTCATTAGGAAAAAATTCAATAACCAGAAAACAGGAAACAGAGAGACCAAGAGACTTTAAAGTTATCGCTCATACCTCCACGGTAAAATAATTTTGCTTATTGGTTTAATTTTTTAATGGAAAGAAAATAATTTTATTTCATATTCAATGTCAATCAATAAAATGAGAAAACAGTATTAAATGCTAATTTTTTTCTTTTAGTCCAAACCTGCTAATTCGTACAGGGAAGATTGGACATTTGGATCAAAATCGAGAACCATTTTGTCGGACAATTCTGGCGATAGTAAATATTATGAATCTAGAAGTCACAGAGAAGTAGGAATAAAAGCCCGACTTGATACATCTCCTGTCAAGTCACGAAATATTGCAACGCCTCAGCAAAAAATGATTACTACACACACCACAGGGTATCGAATTGTAGTGTCAAACTTGCAACCGAATGTCACACAAGAAGATATTAAGGTATGAGAAATATAATATATTATTTTAAAAAACATAATTTAGAATTTAGAAAAAATTTACTTTGTAAAATTAAATACTAATTTATATATTAAGCAGTAAATTAATTTAAGAAAGTAATTTCATTTAAGAAATCAATTTTATTAAAAATTGTATTAAAATTCTTTCGTTTTTTAGGAACTATTTGAAGATGTTGGAGAACTTCTTGTGTCTAGATTAGTACGTCCAGGTACTGCAGAAGTTATTTATAAAACTCTGAAAGACGCAACGAAGGCTGTTGAGACGTACCATAATAGGCAACTTGATGGTCATCCTATGAAATGTTTATTGGTCAATGCAAGACCAAGAAACAATCCTACTGGACCAGCGGTCAGACCATTAACAGAGTAAATAATCCTTCAATTTCTTAACTTAAAATCTTTCCAACAATAATTAAAGTGTAATTTATAAAATAAATATTTAATTTAGATCTAGAAGAGGCACTGGATACGTTCAACCTAGTTTAGGAGCGGTTCACAGGGCGTTATTTGAAGATTAATTCATAAAGAAGAGATAGTGCTTGTAATCTATCCTTTTTTTTAAAGTAAGTTTCTCGATACCATTTTTATAATTTACAGCAAAGAACATCAAAAGTTTAGCTGTATATACATACATACATTTGTTTATATCAGGATATTCTTTAATTTATACAAAAATATTTAGTTTAAGAAATCTTTAAAAAAAATTAAAAAATTCGATTCTTTAATCATAAAAGAACAATTAATTTAGTTGTAGTTTTTATGATTTTTGATTGAACATTTCAAAAACAAGCAAAATTTTTTTCATCCGTTTATCATACACTAATTTTACATCTTTTGAAATTATTCACCTTTTAGTTTGTAATTATACTTATAAATATTTCTCAAAAATCAAATTATTTGTTAAAAAAAAAATTTTTTTAGCTATCTACGAATCTAATGTTGGAAATAAAGTAAAAAATGAAAATAAAATTATTGTAATAATTATATCCGTTCACTTTCAATTCAAAGTCGCAAGAATGCTTTATTCACCCTCGATCGTAGCGCTCTTTCTCAATGGTAATTCTCAGAACTACTTAAGTATTGAAAACTGCGACTTTTTAACAATGAAAGTGTACTTTCAAAACGATCATGCTCTCCTAGTTTCTATTTTTGGTTTTTCGCGCCAAAATTATGGCGTTCTTCATGATTTAACCGTCCAAATCATCCTGCTGTTACTAATCTGTTTTTTACGCTATTATTGACAACGTTAATAACTAAAAATTGTCTGTACAGTTGTTTTTAATTTATAGTATATAGTTATTCTTGAAATTGTGTTATTTTTCAAGTAAAAAAGTACGAGCACAACAAAGGTAACAATTTTCTAACCTATAAATTGTAAACTCCTTTTTGTTATATTATTATTTATTTATATATATATATATAAGGTTGAAAAATATTAATATAGGATTTAATTTAATTTAAGCAACTTAAAGATGACTACCGTGGATGATATACATGAATCTGATCAAAGAATTAAAATTCTTGAGCGAGAATATTTGGACTTCCTGGACGATGCGGTAAGTATTTAAAAAAAATTAAAGAATTCAACGACGAAAATCAATAAAAATAAAATTTTTTTTATTACAGGAGAACAACGATAAATATATAAATCTTGTAAAAGAGATGATTGAGGAAAATAAACGTAGACTGTACGTGAATATCAATGATCTCCGTAAGAAAAATCCAAAACGAGCAGCAAGGTAAGAGAAAATTAATTGCAATTTTTCTGTAAAATTTTCATTATTATTGATCGTTATTAATTAATTGTTTAATTCAATTTCATTTAGTTTATTAGAAAATTCATTTGAAGAGCAAATGGCATTTGAGAATGCACTGAAACAATTTACAGCTTCAGTTGATGCAGAATTTGCAAAATCAACTAAAGATGTATTTATCGGATTTGAAGGAAGTTTTGGTAGTAGACACGTCACTCCCAGAACTTTAACTTCGAGATTTTTGGGCAATCTTGTATGTTTGGAGGGCATTGTTACCAAATGTAAGATTTGTATTGAAAAAAAAATTATTTCTTATATATTTTCATAATGAGAGGATATTTATATTTAAAAATATATTTCTCAGGTTCGTTAGTTAGACCCAAGATTGTGCGAAGTGTTCATTATTGTGAGGCAACAAAAGCAGTTACTGATAGAGCGTACAGCGATTTAACGTCATATGATGCTTATCCTGCATCAGCAGTTTATCCCACAACTGTAAAACATTCTTACCTTAATATATTTATATTTTTATCTTCCTCTTTTTTCTAATCAACATAAATTTTTTTATTGCAGGATGAAGACGGAAATCCTTTGGAAACACAATATGGTTTATCAACATATAAAGACCATCAAACTTTGTCTATTCAAGAAATGCCCGAAAGAGCTCCGGCTGGACAATTGCCACGAAGTATTGATATTGTTTGCGACAATGATTTAGTGGATGTTTGTAAGCCAGGTGATCGAGTGCAAATTGTGGGAAATTACAGATGTCTTCCAGGAAAACAAGGAGGATACACCACTGGTACTTTTAGGTATAATATAAATATTTTTTAAACTCATCGCCAATTTTATTGTCTTTTTGAATATTTTTGCTTTTCTTGTTAAAGTCGAAATTTTTAATTCTTAGGGAAAATATTTTTAATTTTATTAACTTTCTTTGCTTTTAGGACAATATTAATTGCTAACAGTATAAGTTTATTGAGTAAAGAACAAAATTTGACGATTTCCTCTGAAGATTTGGCAAAATGCAAGGAAATGTCGAAAAACAAGAAAAATAATATGTTTCAACTTTTGAGTAAATCATTGGCACCTTCAATTTATGGTCACGATTTTATAAAGAAGGCAATTTTGTGTTTAATGTTGGGAGGAACTGAAAAGATCTTACCAAATGGAACAAGACTTCGAGGGTAAGTTTTAAAACTATTGGAAAATGTGGCATGAAAAAGTCAAGTTTTTACTCAAGTTAAATTGACAATTGACAAAAAATTAAATTGACAAGTATGTATATTTTCAAATAAAATTTTAGAGATATAAACGTTCTGTTAATTGGCGATCCATCTGTTGCAAAATCGCAACTTCTTCGTTATGTACTGTGCACTGCTCCAAGAGCGATTCCAACAACTGGGAGGGGATCGTCTGGTGTTGGTTTAACTGCTGCAGTAACTTCAGATCAAGAAACAGGGGAAAGACGATTGGAAGCTGGCGCTATGGTTTTAGCCGACAGGGGAGTAATTTGCATTGATGAATTTGATAAAATGTCCGATATTGACAGAACAGCTATTCATGAAGTCATGGAACAGGGAAAAGTGACAATTGCAAAAGCTGGAATTCACGCGAGTTTGAATGCTCGCTGCTCTGTATTAGCGGCCGCTAATCCTGTTTACGGAAGAGTAAGATTATTTTTACTCTATTTATTACTTATCGAATATATTAGTAACAATTTTATTTATTTATTTACAGTACGATCAATATAAAACACCAATGGAAAATATTGGTCTACAAGATTCCCTTTTGTCCCGTTTTGATTTGCTCTTCGTTATGTTAGATATTGTGGACACTGATCAGGATAATATTATCAGCGATCATGTTGTACGTATGCACAGATATAGAAATCCTTCTGAACAAGATGGTGAAGCTTTACCATTCACAAGTAGCTTAGACGTTTTGAGTACAAAAAATCCAGACGCTCCTGAAATTGAGGAGAAAGAATCTTCCGTCTATGAAAAATACGATCCCCTTCTTCACGGAAATTTACGTTCGAGAAAGTAGGCTTATTTTTCATTTATCTACTTTAAATTTCATATATTTTAATAGAATTGAAAATTGAAATATTTTCCATTTTTCAGAGACAAAATACTCACTATGAATTTTATGAGAAAATACATTCACATTGCGCGTTGTATAAAACCAAAATTAACGGAGGAGGCAAGTAAAGTAATTGCTGACGAATACGCGAAACTTCGATCTGAAGATTTAATGGAATCTGACGTAGCCAGGGTAAGATTTTTTTTTTCACCTATATATGAAAATTTTAACTTTCTTCTTGTCTTTCTAATTGAAAAAATATCTGTAGACTCAACCAATAACTGCTCGTACGCTCGAAACTCTAATTCGTTTATCGACTGCCCATGCAAGAGCTCGTCTTTCAAATAATGTAGAAGAACAGGATGCAAAGGCAGCTATTCAATTGGTTCAATTTGCCTATTTCAAGCGTATTTTGGAGAAGGAGAAAAAGAAACGCAGAAGACATGAGAATCAAGAAAGTTCGGACGATGAAGGATTTGATGATGACGATAATAATGAAAACGGCTCAAAAAGACCTAAGAGAACTAAAAAAAATCCCGGCGAACCAGGTTACGATCCTTATGATATTGATAATGATATTGAATCACAAGCGGAGGCCTCACAAAGAGTAACGCGTGCTCAAAAAACGAGTCAAGTTTCCACTCCTGAAGCAACAGCTGCTCCAGGAAGCTCAATGGAAGTAGATGAACCTATTCAAATTAATGCCGAAAGGTTTGTTTCTTTCGAAAGAAATTTAGAAACTATTTCTTTGAATATTTTTGAATAATATTTGTCTCTGATAAATTTTCTGCTTTAATAAGATGAAAAATTATTTTTTATTTTTAGGCTCCAGGTATTTAAAACATTATTAAATAGACTATTTACCGAACAACACGCGCAGTCATTACCAGTGGAGAGAGTTCGGGAATTTGTCAATTCACAACAGAGAACTGAATTTACTGAAGGTGAGTTGAAAGCTGCTATTGAAAAAATGACAGATGAAAATCAAATAATGGAAGCTGATGGTCAAGTTTTCCTTATTTAATTTGTACAGTAACTTGTATCAATTTTTACTCATTTATTTTTAAAATATTCTACAGATTTTCCTTCTTATTTCAATTTTTTTTTAAATTTTGCGAATCGATCTCATTCAGGAGTTTTTTACTTTGATTCAAATAGCTTGCTTTATGTTCGTACGTAAGGGGTGAAAAGGTAGATAATTTAAATGATTAAAAATTAAATAAATATCTAAAGTGACGTCTATTTTAATTTAACGTGGGAAAAAAATTTTTTCAAGTGCCTTTTTGTATCAAAACTTTTTAGAAAATGTAGGTATTGAAATTGTAAGATACATTTAACAGGAAATTGACAGAGTGTTATGAAATAAACAACTTTTTTAAATTTTTGTAAAAAAAAAACGAATTCTACTTTTAAAAAAACCTTTGAAAAATATTTTTTTAAATACTACTACTACGTAGTGGGTCAATTAATTATTAAGCTTAACAATGATTTTAAATAATTAAGATCTTTTCCGAGTCTAATAACATTTATTAGCTCTATTCAATGATTCATCTTAAATGCAACACATAAACTAGGCAACAATCATAACATTTATCACGATAACGTAAACGTACTATCTACGTTTCTTTGTTTTCGTGTAAATAAATATATTTTTATATATATGTATATAAAATTAACTCATAGATGTACAATATATAAATACTCGCGCTATAATATATCTCCATTAACTAACATTTAGGCAATCGTCAAAATACTTGTCTTAAATTTACAGCAAACGCGTCACATTTTTTTTCTCTCCCTTTTCATTTATTTCAACAATAATTGTCTTTTACTTTTTATACAATAAATATATTAGATCCATGTTTCACGAAAGTATGGAAACAAAATCACGGACGGCGAGTTTCGTGAAAAATAGATCATTCGAAAATTGTTGCAAGACAACAAAATTCATTTTTTTTCAACTTCGGTATTTTAATGTAGGTAAATATCTAAGGCGACGTTAACCATTTCTCTTGTACACTCCAGGTTTTCGATTATTATCTCCTTTTCATTCCATTCTTGTCATACTAGACGTCTTTTTACAACAATGAAATTTTTGTCGTGTAAATTATATTTTTTTAACAAGTAATTGATTTTCAGACTAAATTTTGATAATGATAATAATTTCTTCACAACAAAATGATTATTTAAATGTCGCTGTCTAAATTGTCCTTTTTTCGTTTCTTTTTGAAATGTATTTTTAAGACTTGAATTTTTTCTTGTACTAACAATTATTTTTTTCTGTCAATTCTTTTTTTTAAACATTAACAATATTTCTATCTAGTTATATTTTTTTGTAAAAAAATTCCACATACCTACAACTAGTTTTCTATTTGAAGACCTCCACGGAATAACGATCTATGGCACAATTAAAAATGCTTACAATTTTCAACTTTGATTTTCCATAGATAGTTATTCCAGCAAAGTATATAATAAAAAATCAATAAATTGTATACTCTAAATATACAATTTTACTATTTTATTCGTTTGGGCATATTTTTCAATCATACATGCACATATTTTCATTATAATTACATTAATGTTAAAATGTGCCATATATCGTTATTCCGTGGAGGTCTTCATTTATATTACAATTTTAACATTAACTTCGCTAAATTTTCATTCTTTCGATGCACACTTGATTTTTTTTTAAATAATTCTAAAAAGTAAAAACTTTACAGTCGCCTATCACCTGAGCTTTTCTTTTTAAAAAAAAAATTTC
>JUFY01029266.1:0-24279 GCA_001855655.1 Leptopilina clavipes | reverse complement strand
AATGGATAGCAGAAGATCTTCTATGCTCATCGTTGTCTCATCGTTATCTTTTCACTGCTTTCAAAGATCATTTAATGTAATCAAATCGTTTGAAAATTTGAAATAGATGATCGCAAAAGTGATAAAACTTAATTGTTTGTCTTATATTCTTCGTATCTTGCAACGATATTTTGTAATCTTCTCTGTATCACAAACCACTATGTAGTTGGTTTGTCTTTTGACAAATAAGAAAATAAATAAATGAAAACTAAATATGAATTCATTTCCATTGCACATTCACAGTAAAACAAATTTACACTAATGCTTAAAATTGACCTCTGATAAATCAATAGATTAGAAACATTTTATCCCAATTATCGTTGCTATGGTACCAATAAACAAACATATAAAGAAAAAAATTATTAAAATTCAACTTGCTGTGGTGAAGTTTGAGCGATAATGAACCTGCCAGGCAAATGTAAGTAATTTATGAACCAAAATTTTATTATTTCGTTTCTAATTTATTTAATTCAATATTACAAATTTACACACATAAAAATCTAAATTCAAATTTAATTTTTGAGTTAACATATTTAATTATTATTAAATTAATACCTAATAAAATTCATTTGTTTTGTTTATATTTTTTTGCAGAGATGACATTGAGTATGAAGAAACAAAATATTTTCTTCTGTTTCATCGTTGTGACAATTTTAAAAATTAGTAAAAAACGTGATAATGTGAATATACCTGAAATTAGTCTAAAGAAGCAAGATAGTAAATGGAAATGGTCTCAAACTATCATAAGGACAATAAAGAAAGATCCGAAAATTTATCAGATCATGATGATTTCAAATTATGATGGTAATTTCAACGCTGATCATGCTGATATCATTAAAGATCTACAGGAAAATTTACCCATATTGTATTTCAATGATTCCTATTTAAAACGAGAAATTAATCATCTTGAAAAATGGTATTCTTTAAGTAGTCCAAGAGATACAACATTGTTCTTTATTATCGAATCACCAGACAAAAACAACACCCAATGGACTGAAGCAGTTATGGAACAGATTAAAAAATTGTCAACCGTTCGTATAAGACCAAAATGTTTAATTGTTCGCTTTTTCGATGCTAATCAAACTTCGAATTATGCAAAATTTCTGCAAAAGATGTGGAAAGATTCGTTTCTAGATGTCACTATCCTGGATGTTATTCGAGGTCGAACTACTATGCATCAGCTGAATCCGTTTTTTTCCTATAAAATAAAACCTTTCATCAGAAGGACAAAATTATTTCCCAATAAACTTCGAAATCTCAATGGATATCCACTGAAAGTCGGAGTCATGAATAGGCCACCGTCTCTAACATTGAAACGAAACTCTACATATCATCCTTATGATCTAACAGGCCCAGATGCAGAGGTTGGAAAAATTTTCGCTAAATTGTTAAATTACAGTCAAGTATTTGAACCAATTAATCGGGAAGATGGGGGTAATTATTCTTGCAATATAAATAAATCATCTGGTTTTCTTAAAGACGTTCAACTGAATAAAATCCAAATGCTTGGTGTCACGACCTCAACGTATAGAAAAGCATGTAAGAAGGAAATATCAGAGAATATAATTTTTGGTCTAGATCACTATTTAGCAATTGCTCCGATCTTAAAATCAAGGCATTTTTCCATTACATTTGGAGAAACCTTTTATTATTCACTTCTATTAACACTTTCGATGGCGATAATCGGCGAGTTATTAATAAAACTGTTTAAATTTGATGACACAGTTTGGAAGTGGACAATGATAATTCAAATTCTATTTGGACTGTCAACAAATGTTCAACCTAGAAAATTAAAGGAACGGATCATTTTCGTATGTTTTTTGATCATATACTTTTATTATTCCTTCGAAATCCTAATTTCGCTGACTGATTTCAATTTTCGATTGGAGGAGGAAAAGGAGATAAATTCTTTGAATGATTTAATAAACAGCGGTCTTCAATTCGGTTCCGAATTAAATAAACTATCAAGTTTTGCTAAATTGATAAATCAAAGTAATTATGCAACTTGGGTGAAAAATGGTCGAGCATACACATACAAGGAATGTATTGAGTTTCTCCTCGAATATAAGAATATAACTTGTATTATGAGATGGTCACAAGCTGAATGGTATGCAGGATTTTTGATAAGAAACAATTACGTGAAAGTTGTTCCAGAATATATTTTTTCTGTAGGACTCGGTTTTATTTTAGAACCTGGATCTCCGTATGTTGAGAGATTTCAACAAATACATAGATCTTTGACGGAATATGCTTTACTAGAGAAGATGAAAATTAAGGAGATGTCTTACTCAAATCGATACTTCCAAAGTGATATCAACGAACAAAGAATAAATTTTGAAAAATTCGATGACAATGAAGATGAATAGAAATTACGAACACTGCTAATTGGAATATTGACTGTTGGTTATGTAGCATCGATATTTTCATTTTATATTGAATTTGCCTTTAGCAAATGGAAGCAGAGACAGAAATTTAAACAGAAAATCTAGGCGCAGACTTATTGTAAGGATCATGTAAATCATTGACATACTTTGTCTACCTACCCTAATTAAAGTAAACTCCTAAGCTCAATTTAAACAAACTATTCTGAAGTTGATATTCAGGAATTGATATTGTATTCACTCTAAATTTGAATCAGTGAAAATTTAACTGAATTGAAATCAGTGAAATTTTCACTGATTCAGATTTAGAGTGTATAAGATTGCTAATTTTTAAAATTTGCAAAGTCTTCAATCTTGCACTTTCAGATTTGATTATATTGAGAAAAATTATAATGAAAAAATTATTATACATACAATGTATATGAAAGCACTATGCGTATTCGAATCACAATGGCAAGTCGCGAAATCATGAGTCAAGGATTGCCCTAATGCATGAATTCTGACAGTAATCCAATGTTTTGAATGGAAGGCATAGGGGTTCTAGGGATATTATGGGATTGTAGTCAATTCAACCCTCCCAACAAAGCTACTGTGATAACCTGTTATCGGTATAATTTGCTAATGTCAAAGAAAATATCGCAATGAAATATTCCAAATCTTATTGCATTTTGGTATTGTTCGTTTGTATTTATGTATATTTATCTTCTGTTAAATTGTTTTTAAATAAATAATTAAGATGTGAAAAATTGTAAAAACTGTTAATTTATCAACCAAGCGTTACTTGTCTATCCAAAGGCTCACAATTACCAATTTATTTATTCAATTAAAAAAATTTTTAATTATTAAGACCACCCAGATAGCACGTAATCTTGCGGCAAACTTACCATGCAAGATTAGCAAGTTTGCAGTGTAAGCTTGCGGTAAACTTACCGTAAGGTTAAAATGTCCCACCTATCCCAAGGTTGCACGGTAAGCTTGCCGTAAGATTTCGTAAGATTTCACCGTATGTTTGCCGCAAGATTGCAAAAGAAGCTTGCCGTAATTTTAAAAATTTTTGTTTTTTATAGTTCTTTAAAAAATATAATAAATTTAAGTTAACCTTGTTTTATTTCGTCTAAAGTCAAATTTAAAAAGAAAGTTTTTAATTATTTTTCTTTATTTTAATGATAAATTAAATCAGTAATTTTAATGCGAGTAAATATTCTGATGTTTATTTCACGCAAAAAATAAAAATATGATCTCTTCGCAATAAATTATTTACAACGTTCACATATAAATACAACGCCCTAAAATATGCTGGTGCCTGGCCGTTCATAAACGAATACTTTAGTTAAACACGCAAAGCTCATAATTCTTTATAACATATTTTGTTTTACAGGAAAGGTCCTTTTTTTATTATTTCAAATATTTTTGAGATAATTTTTACATAATTCACAAAAAAAGATAGAATTTTTTATCGATTTTTACAATATTATGTCAAAATTTTAAACTGCGATTTTTATCATCCATATCGGCGTCATCATATTAAACTTTTGAACTTTTACAGGAACACAAATATTCCAGAATTCGGTTTATTCTATTTCGGTTTTTTTATATTAAACCGTTCAGTACACAACAGATTGGCAATATTCTTCAATATTTCAAATAAGTAAATTGTATACATAAAATATTGAAGGGGTTAATTTTTGCCAGTAGGAATGAAAGGGGAAAAATGCAAATGAAAAAGACAACGGTTGTTCATATTTCAATAAAACATTTTTACACATAAATGAAAATTAAATTTCTTTACTTTTGGGAGTAATTTTCCCTCGACAGGATTTTTAAAGTGTTTAATATATACAACCCTTTTTAAGAAAAGTGGTTAGAATGTTCATGGACGAATGACGATGCTTGCATTTGTGAAATACACCAAGAAAGAAACACCCCAGAAGAAAAGGAGCTGATTTAATGAAACGTAAAAGCACCTTTAGAGCGTGCGGGACGTATTCTGTAATGCAAATTCAAGTCGCGAAGAATGAAAAATAAAAATCAAGGCACAAGAGAGGGAGAAAGAGAGAGGGAGAGAGAGAGAAGAAAAACAAAATCGGCCATCGAGCGTTCTCTATAATCCGATTTGGAAATTCTTATACATAATTCCTTGGTCTTTTAGATCACGTTCTTATAAGAGTTTCGTGCGACAAAAGTTTTAAGAAAAGAAACTAATTTTCCTCTCTTAATTACGCTTGGGACCCGAGCGATGATCAACAGAAACTCATGTTCTGAATTCTTAAGTTTGATCATGAAAATTCTTGGTTAATTATTCAAATTCAAGACTAAAAATTCCATGTACTTTTTTAATTTTATTTCCATTTTCACCGTCGCGTCGCCTATTGCACATTGGCTCCAATCACAAAATCAAAATTTTTTTTTAAAATTATTTTTAACAAAACATTACAATTTTTTTATGCTTCATTTAGCATTTTATTGTATACAAAAGACAAACGTGAATATACGTGTAAAAGTCTCTATCAATGCTAAATGCGTGTGACGAGACGATAGCAATGCAATCTCTGCAGAACAAAAAGAGTGCTTGCATATGCAGTAAGGATAATTATCCTGTATCTAAAAAGAATGGATTTACGAGGGGGAAATTAAATTGCAATGTTACAGTCAAATAATTCTCACCATTCAGACACTCACAAAATAATTTCCACTTATTTTACTTTTGTCATTTAAAAAACATATTTTCATTTAGATAAAAATAAAATTTTTTTATATACCTAATAGTTGCAAACAAACAATATAAATTTTTTCTATTTTATCCTCGCGGCGATGCTTTTGCTAGCATTTCTAAGTATTAAAAATAGAAAAAAGATTGTTGATATTATTATTTATGGAAATGAAATTGAATTAGGGACGCACATTTGCTTTACGTGCTTCAATGTAGTGTAATTTATCGATGGTAATTAAACGAGTAAACGTCAGCACCGGCTGCGTGTCGATGACCAACAGTCAGTGCGTGAGTCTCCTATTAATGGGAGTTTTTATCTTTAACTCACCGCACTTTATGTTCACTCCCAGCAAAACTGGTGGTTGTGAAAAATTCATTATATTCAATTTGCATTTAGCCAAAAACAAATGATTTCTACTTTCCATTTTTTGGATACTAATACTATTTACATGTAGTAGCTAATATGTAAAAACCTTAATTCTTGTAGGAACATTAATTTTTGTAACTGACATATAATAAGCCCAAGTAATTTCAGCAACAAATTATAAAAATAAAAAATCAGCAATTATAACAAATAAATTATAATATCAAATATTAATACATTAACGTGGGAATTTTTTGACACTTAATGGAGACGTGCTTTTTCGAATCGCTAATTGGTATTATTTGAGTGAAGAACAGTCAGTGAAATGAATTTTAAATCTCCATTCAGAAGAATAGAAGCAATAAAAAGGCTTCGGACCATGATAACAAACTACATAAAGCATCACACGTGAAAGGAACAGATAATCTAGTGCGAGTCCCAGCAGGAGCTTGGAACTTGATGGAGAGAAACTTGAGAAAAGTGGTTGTCTACCGTCGCTTGTATGATTTACAGGTGAGGGTACTTTGAAAGCAAGGCAGGCACGCACTTGTTTCCTTAGGGATCACGAAGAAAAACATTCGTTGAGACACGCGATTTTGATGGATTATTTTCACCATAACTGCGTGGATCAGATGATTGAAAAGCCACAAAATCTAAGAGACATCAATAATTAATTTTACAAAGAAATGTTTTAGAAATTTTTTTGATATTTGATAATTCATATTCATATTTCAAATATTATTTTGTAATAAAAAAATCTGTTTCGACTAGCTCCTTCAAGCAGTAGGAAGGTCACACGGAAATTTTAATAGGAAAAGTAAAAATTGAATTTCATCAAGAAATTATTATACTTTTAGTTTCAATACAGATGAACCTTATCGAAATAGATGACAGAGCATTAACCAAATTTTCTCCAGTGTATAAATTTACTCTATTTGAATTGATAATTGTGAACATTCGAATTGGAATGCATTGTTACAAGTGCCTAAAATTTACATTCAAGGTTTTACATTAACAAACTTGAAACCGTTGAAATGGCCACTAAGAGCTTATCTGGCCATTAGAAGCATTTAAATTGGTAATTTGTAACCACTGATTGAAGGGAATTGGAAGTACTCAGTAAACTTCTAGACGTTGTTTATTTATGTATTTACTAGAGTTCGTAAATTTAATACTCAAATAAATTAATCCTTGCATTACAGTTTATGGATCACAATATATTGTGATCCAGAAACTGTATAATTTTGTTCGTTCTAATCGTAATCTTCAGAAATGAAAACTTAACAAATTTTTACTCATCTTTTTTTAGCTTAATTTAATTTTACCTTTTCTATAAAATCATTTTAATGTCTCAATTTAAACGCTTCGAGTTTGATGGTCGGGAAAATCCAGTTCGAATTCAGTAAACTTTCTTTTAGGGCCATTTGAGGTTGAGATTCTAAGTCTTTTAATGTTCCTTAATTAATCGCTATACTTGGTCTCAATTTTAAAGAACAACATCCATTATTGTGAAAACAATTTAAACCCACTGCTTATTGTAGAAAAAAAAATGCGTGACACTCAAGAAAATATAAAGTGTTTTTAATAAGGAAATAAAGTAAATATTTAATATTACCTATCACTATTTGTGCAATATTAAAAAATTTTCAATTATGTTGGTATTTTTTCCACAGAGATGGAACTCATTGTAAAATGTGCTTTCTGAATTATACGATAGTGACTTCATTGTTCTCATATATATATATATATATGGAGAAAATCCGATAAATACTTCAATAGAAAATTTCTGCCATTGATATAAACGCTGTTAGAGAAAATAAAAGGATCTAGAGGCGCTCATTTTTGTGCGTTAACCAACCCCTGAAAATGGTGAATAGAGGTACTTTCAAAAAGCTGGTGACGCAGCTGCGTTCAAGTCGAAAGCAATCACGTCGCAGGATCTGCGACACTTTTTTAGCCCTTGCCTTTGGACCAATCAACGATTCGCTTTAGTGAGGACCTTTATACTATAACGGTATAACGATTTCGTGTCAGGTGCCGTGAATCTCGTTTCGAGTAACAAATTATTAGCAATTTGTCAAAATTGACGTCAGAATGAATTTAGCGGTTTTTGAAATAAAGCCCTTTTATTGAATTTCGCGTCAATGCGGAACGTTGTATTTGCGGTTTTAAGTTCTTTTCACCCTGCATTTTCATCATAAGAGAAACAATTGAGAAACAATCTCAAACTCGAATAGTCATACAAAGAACAAGTTCTCTTTATGTATGATATTTAAAACATTTTTGAAAATAAAATTCACGCACATCTAGACAGTTTAATTCCAAGGAATACACAAATTAAATTTTTTATAGAAAATCTCATTCTCACTTGGTTCTATATAAACTCATTTCTTTATCTGCAAAGTAAAGATATCAAGTTTTTAAAAGTTCCGAGGGTCTTGGCATTATGAAATTGCAAAATGTGATTCATGCATAATAGAGTACTACTTTTGCAGAGGTCAAGATCCAAGAAAATTAACTCTTGTATATTCGTTCTCTTTGAACATTTGTTGCATCTGGAATTCTTAACTTGTCGCTGGGGAAAATCTTCTTTCGCTATTTCGTTGAATACGTCAGAAATAGAGAGAGGGGGGATTATTTTTTTGTGTGTTTGCACGTTCCTTTGGGAGACACCTACTTCAACTATATACACTGCTCTTATTCATATTTTAAAAAACCACTTCTGTGATCCATTCGCCCTCGTTACATTCTCGTGTGTGTTGGAGTACTCTCCTGGGAATCTGTGGTGTAATAATGTTGACATAGCTGACGCAGTCTACTAAATAGGCTGACCCTATATCTTCCTTCATCCACGCTCCATTCGATTCTACTTATTCATATATGTTTCCAATGAATTCACATATAATTATTCAAGTTCAATTTGGTAAATTTTCATCTAGTTCCAGTCAAGTTTTGTAAATTATGTTTCGAATGAGCTTATAATCTGGAAGACAGAGTATACTTTAGACAGTTTAGACAATGCGTCTTCCTGTTATCACCAGACTGAAATCCTCGAATGAGTTACGAGCGCTTGTTCTTAATCGGAAGATGCTGCACAATTTAGAATTTGTGACATGAACAATAGTCCTGGAGTTGTGATGAGAGTTTTACATCAAACCCTTCTGTTAGTTCAATGTAATTTCAGCAATGCCGACAAGGCCTCTCTTCATCGCGAAGGGATAAAAGTGGCTCGAATGTAATTTCTTGGAGGGTTACTATGTAATGGAAGAGACGTCACTACCCATTTCATCATCTACTTACAAAAGAACGCTTTTTGACATATTAAGAATTAAATTATTTATTTCTACACGGGATTTTTCAACCTAAAGTAATTAATTTCTATACAAAAGAATTAAAATTGTATTTTTATAATTGATTGAAACTCTAATTCCCTAATGCTGAAAAGCGAATGAAATATAATGAATATAAAAATTACTGTAGAGTGAAATCATCCTTTTGTAAATAGTTCTTTATGAGTGAATACCTGCGCTAGGAGGAGAAAAATGTTCTCTCGAGTGGAAAAAAATAAGGCTGCAAGTGATCGTATATTCCAATGGCAGAATAAATTGGATTTACCCTTGGTTCCCGACTTGAAGTGGTATTTGCAGATCTTCGCGTATATACTGCGAATCGTCGCTATTGAAGGGCACTACAGAAACTAATTGGCCGGTCAGCCCTTCTTTGGTAGCATTGCAATGCAGTTTTCGTACACTGTTGAAATCACAATTTTCTCTTTAACTTGGCCCGTTTTTCAACGTGAAGGAGTTGTCGACGTCAAGAATTTTCTTTTGCAAAATCATTCTTCACTGGTAATAAAAATTTTTACGATTTTATTGCTACGAAAAATAATATTTCCTAGTCTTAAAAAAGACTACTTTTAACAATATATTTAAAACAGTGAAAAATTTTTTTTGAGAGAGTGTTAGAATAAAAGATAAAAAACCGTTTTTCATTATGAAACAATTCCTAAAGAAAGGGGTTCGAACTGCCCCCTTAATAATCCGTGCAGAATTGCCCCAATTGGCCCTACTTGAAATAGGGCTTTAGCAAGGGTATAACTAGTTTTTTTAGTTTCTTGCAAGACCCTTGTTAGAGCCCTATTTTAAATAGGGAAAAGTGGGGCAATTTCTGCACGGGAATGTAAATTTTTTTAATATAATTTTCTATAAATAGAATATACGTAACAATATATTTGACCTTTCTGTAACCTTGTAGTGCCACCACCAGGTAAAAAAGCTTTTATGCTTTTATCTTACGCACCTTTACCATCCTTCTCACAATATCAATATGAAAGCTACGGTCGGTATCATTGTCGATAAATAATCATTTACTCAGAAACATTTTTTAATTCCTGAAATAGTTAATTTATTCTTCAAAATCCAAATATAAAAAATAATTCTGCATATGATATTTTAAATCACATGAACAAATGAATTTTTATAGAAGTTTCTTTATCTTCTGGTGAGAAAAAGCTTAACCTACGGAGCTTTCTTGCAGCCAGTGTCTGTAAAAGCTCAATTCCACAGTCGGTAATAAAGTTCACGAACTTCCGTCAACTATCGATGTTGCACTTTCCCAACAGGCCGATTGTTGTACTATGTACCTTGGACGTAAAATTACATCACACTGCTCAAAGGAATCAGTGAAATGGAAAATTCTTAAGGCGAAGGATCATAAAGAGCTTAATGCATTTAAATTGAACGTTATTAATTACAGAAAATGAGTTTATTCTCGAAAGAACATTGTTATTTATTCTCCTAATGATTTCTTGTCCCTAATGATGAAAATTAATAAAAACAAATAAAAAAATCATTAGTTAGTTTATTATTACGCTTATCTCATAGCCAAAATTGGTCAATACCAGCGGAGGTTCGCATTACATAAAATAACATTAATATTGAATTGTGATTCTATAAGTTACACGATCATTCATAATTTTCACCAAAAAATTAACAAAAGATTTAATAAGTCTATGCTCAGAAGAAGCTAAGATAGATAACTAAACATCAAACTGATCTGAAGTATTGGAGACCTGAGTAAAAAATTCGCTACATAAATGCGCACACGAGGGACATTCTAATAGAATATGATGAAGGCTCTCTTCCCCATGAAAATCTTATGCTGTTTCAAAATCTGATCTTTAAATCGCACAATAGATTCCAAAGATATATCACCCCCCTGATCGAATCCCCCATTCGAGATAAGAAAAGCCCTCAGTTGAGCATACTAATTATTAATAATCATTATTATTAATATTTTAACATATCGAGGGGAGAAATTTTATTTCAATTATTAAAACTAATAGAGAAGACAATTTTTTTAATTAATCAAACAATTAAGAATTAAATATAATAATTTTAGAATTTATTAATTAAAAGAATTTAATTTGAGAACGAATGAAAAATATTTTCATTCATACTAGCAGTAGAAAATAGTTTTTTTTTTAATAAAATTATATAATAAATCTTGACATATATCAGAGAAAGAACAACTTTGAAGAATCCAATTCATTCTTTTTACATCTTGCTTAGAATTCCCTAGACATACTCTTCCATTAAATTTTTCAAACGAATCCAACGTGCAGAAAATAGAACGGAGTCTACCGCTGTAATAATAAAAACTAGTACTTCAAACAATGTGCGGTGAAGTCAGTAAAAAAAAAAGAAATTTAAAAAGAAAATGAAAATCGTGACATTTTAAGTCAGGTGAATTCTTCTAAGTGAATACTTTTTTTTTGTAATTATATGAAATTCTTATTATGATAATTTTGAAACATTGTAATTTAAGCTTTATCCAATTTATTCAGATAATGTTCGAAGAACATAATACATCACTTAACCGAAACCTATATTTAAATTTACTCAAGTTACTTGAAAAAATGAAAATATTTTCCACAAAAGAAAAATGTAAATGAATTTTCTTCCTTTTTTTAGTTTAAAAATCCTACAGTATCTAATTTGTTGAATAATAAACTGAGTGTATTTTATATTCAAACCAAGTTCTCCATTGATAAAAGTAATATAAAATGATATAGAGATACGCAGCTTATATGCAAGTTTTCTATATATTTTAAAAAACTTTTACAATTTTAGTGCATGCCGAAGGCAAAGAATCCCCTTGAAAATAAATTTTGAACACGAGGATGCTTTCAGCGAAGCATAAAATTTGTCGAGTGTATATGGAATTGACGTGGATACATGTGTAACTCTCATCGAAAACTTCTCTTTTTTATTGCCTTATATTTTATTTTATCTTACTGACAATTTTTATATTTTATATATACATTCCTTACTTTGTTTCTAATTTAACTAAAAAATAAAATAACAACATTAAAGAAGGATGCCGGTAAACTAAAAAATGGATGTTATGTTTACGATTTGACTGACGTCCGAAAATGTAACAAACGTTGGGTAGCAAACCAAACGAGTAGCATACGTAACAATCCCAGGTAACATACATAAAGTATCTTACGTAACCAACCCTGAGCGGCAGTAAGACAACATAAACTAGGGTCAAGCTTTTGTCGACCTAGGTACCCAGGATGGAAGAGATTTTCGACTTCTAAGGATCTGTCGCTGAATTGACGCTGTAAGAAACAACTAATTCAATTGAGAGCCAAGAGTTTTTTATTTAAACAACTAAAAGTACAAACTTGGAGATAATCAGTCCTTCTTGGACTTTGCTGAGTCTTTAGACGTGAAGACTGTTATGAAATTGTTATCAGTCCTAGATGATACAAGTTTGCGGATGTTTTCATCCACCATGAAGAAGCGAACAGGCCGGAGATATTTGTTCACATAAAGGTCAATCTCTATGTTGCCCATTAACAACACCCTGTTATTGATCGGAACCGACTGTCGTTGGGTGCAACTTCAAATGCAGTTACATCAGCAAGGTCCAAAGAATAAGTGACTGGACACTTCACCTCTACAAAGTCTAATCTAGTCTACGATGAACCAAGCCTAATGAGGAGTTCTCTATAAAAGAAGATAGTCCTCAATGCTTATCATCCCTTCAAGATCATCAAAAACTCGACCCCAGACTCGGACTCAATTAAACGCTGGCCATGAGTTTCTTAAAGACGTCTTTTGGATGACTTTGAGTCCATGTCTTATGACCTAAAGACATCTTTAAGACGTTCCCTCTGATCATCAGTCATAGAACTGTCGTTTTCCCGTATCCGACCCACTCACATGGAGTAGTGAACCTGAATTCTTTGATTCCATAATTGGATGTATTTAGTAAAAGCAATTTTACAATTCCCAAGACAAGTTTTTAAATAATTAAAAAATGTTCCAAAACTTGTGTTTATAATTGATTGCCCTGAAACCATCCAATAAACGATTTATAGAATACATATAAAAATCATCCAGTTTGTTTATTGTTGCATATAGACAATCCAATCAATTGCAATCATAAATGTCCATATATGTTTTTGTGGTCTGATATACAAATACTCCTATGCAACTGTGATCGAAACAATGGAACCTTCAACACAATATATTCAAAAGAATCTATTAATACATCTACCGCCAACTGTCGTTTATCAAAATGCAACGCAAATCGTTTTTCAATTAATGTGTCAACTTGAGAAATATCTCTCCGAACACCTGAATGTCAATAAAATAACCAGAATGCCGTAAATAAGAAATAAATCATAACAAAAAGAAATTGTTTTCCATAATTATTAAATTATATTCATTGGAAAATTGATGAAAATCTGTAAAAATTATTAGAAAAACTTATACCATCCGTTCAGTTCGAACTTGACAGGTAAAATGAGGAATTTCATAACAAAATCCCATAATTCTCACATTATCCTGACATTCTACAATAAAGTATGAGTAAAGGTACTGACCCTTTTGCTAGTACACATACAATTAACAACAATATTTTTTCCAAAATCGATGGGAAATATTTTGAATGACCTAATTTGCAAAGCAAAAATACTACTTGTGGTATTTTGATAGTTACCAATTGAACCGCCGGATCGTAGAAGGGCATATAGCCCATTTGAATTACATTGGCTATATGCCCTTCTACGATCCGGCGGTTCAATTGCAGGTGGAGGTTTTGGAGACGCAGGTGGTTCTGGGTGCATATAGAGGTACATTCGTTTTAGAGACGGATCGATCAGCGCACGACTCCTACTCTCGACTCTCTCAACCCGCGGCATCTGGTTCAATTTTAGACCTGTGTCAAATATCAATATCTCTACAAATATATATTTGTTGTCAAGGGCTTTCCGGTTTTCCTATGCTCTCAAGAAATATGTCTTTAGTCAAACGAACATTTCGTGCAAATAGAATTATATTCTTGACATTACATAGAGTAGTGGACTTTTTGTTTCCTTTTTTTTCAAAATTTTTTTGTTTAAAATACTTCAAAGCTCCCTCAGCAAAGGAAACGACTTGAAACACTCTGAGAGGTATAAATTCAATGAAAGTCTTTCACTTCAAATGTTGAATAGAAAAATGTCCTTTTCAACAAATTAACTTTATGTAATGGTTTATTTGATAATTTTATTAAAGATGCAATTTATTTAAATATTTTATATTCAGTTTTTATCTATTTATTTAAATTTTCAATAATTGATTGCAATAATGTTAACAAATTTCAAATATTAATGAATTTTGACTTTCTTAAAAGTGCTGACTTATTTCTATACATTAATTTATATCAAAACGATTTAAACAGCAAGTTTGGCATTATCTAATCCTAATCTTCATTCAAAAATGATACTCCACTTAATTATTATCAACATTCGAAAAAGTATATAAATGAACTTGTCATCACAGATTTATCGTCATTGTTGATTGGTAAAAATTTAACGATGATTATCATTAGTGTGCTTTGCAGTTTTTTCCTTATAGTTTCTTGCAATGGTGATTAATCATTTAAAACATTTTCAAATTATATTTTTTTTAAATTTTAATAATATAAAATAATAAAAATTTACAGCTGGAATTTTAGAGAGGAATTTTTTGAATCCTAAAATTATCAATGGAGAAGATGTCAAGCCAGGAGGAATTCCTTACCAGGTAATTTTTAATATGAGAACGAAAAAAAAGTACCATAACAATAAGTAATTTAATAAGTAAATAAAATTATTTTTTTGAAAATATTTAAAGATTTTAATTAAATTGCCTTTTACGTAGGTATCGCTTCAAAAAATTGAAAAAAATTTTCATTTCTGTGGAGGATCAATTTTAAGTGAAGCTTATGTAATAACAGCGGCACATTGTGTAGCAAGGTACAATTAAAAAAATATTTAAAAACTGGCCAAATAGTTTTCCGAATTTCTTATTATTTTGCAAGATCTAATGTACTATAATCTAATCTAAAACAAGTTATAAATAAACCAAAATAAATATTTTTAATCCTTGCAGTAAGAATGCATCTTCCATACAAGTAATAGCTGGGTCTGTAAAATTAAGTCAGCCACAATCAATTCATTACGTTTGGGAAATAATTGTCCATAAATATTACAATAGAACCGACTCTTGGAAAAATGATATTGCTTTACTCAGAGTAAGTTCCAATTGAATGTCAAAACTATATTTTTTTTCTAATAAACATATGTGAAGTTATTTGAAATAATTTAAATTTAGAACATAGTATGATGTGAACTACATTTAAAAACTGTTTTTATTTTATTTAGGTGAAAAATCACTTTATCCTGAGTGACACTATACAAAAAATTCCTCTTCCTAAATATAATATGGCCATTACTGCGTATGAAAAAGCTGTTGTTTCTGGTTGGGGTAGACTTGAAGTAAGTTCTGCATTTAAATTCTATTCTGTACAATTGTAAAACTTTTTATTAATTGTTGAATTGTTTTTAAACCTTGCATTTAAATGACGTCGACTGTTCGTGAAAATATGTTTGGAGTACTGGTTTTAAGTTAAAACAAAAATTTAGCAAATTATGTCAGATGCCAACCCCGCCGACAGCCGCTTTAGTTGATCCCCATCCACTACTGTGCTCTTTCATCTCCCAGAAGTCCAAGAAGTTTACTTCTATAAGATGCTTTAGACATTCTATTCTGTCCAAAGGCAAATTGCCCTGACGAAAGAATATAATGAAATTATACTGAAGAATTTATACTGAAAGCTAAAGTACTACAACAGGATAAATTTTCTGCGATTTTCGACTGAAATTAGACTGCGTCTCTAGCTAGAAACTTATGAAGTCTTGATGCTTCTGATGCGCTTTCGATTCCTTCGCCAAAACTCCTTCAACTATTAACCGCTTTCTCTAGATCTGATGATTCTTATCTGAATGTAATAAGCCTGTGCTCCGAAATTAAATCCTCAGCAAGTATTTCTATTCAAGACAGATCTCAAACAGAACGTAATATCCAACACTTCTCTTCGGTTGACAGTAACAATTGTTTCTCTATTTTCCTAATACATTAATTGTCGCATTTTATTTTCAAATTAGAAACTTTTTAAAATTATTTTCGTAAATTTTTACAGTACAATGGACCTAAACCTGATCATTTACAACAAGCTGAAATTGTCATATCTGATCAAAATTATTGTCGAGCAGTTTATGGAGATCGCGGTCACAATATTTATGATTCTCATATTTGTGCCTATGACCCAAACATTAAGAGAGGATCTTGTAAGGTATAATAGAAAATATGAATTCTTCACTGAAAAAATGATCGATTTTTTTAAATATTAATTAAAATTAACATAGATTTATTAGCTTTTGGAACATCTATGACACAAAACGGATAGATAAACAATATGCTGTTTAATTACAGGGGGATTCTGGTGGTCCTTTAACTGTCAGAGGATTTCTCGTTGGTCTTGTATCATGGTCCAATGGTTGTGCAAAAACGGACTACCCTACAGTTTACACTAGAGTACCAGAATTTTTAGATTGGATTAGGATACATTCTTTGTTTTAATCTAATTATATTATCTTAATGCAATACAATTAGATAGTAAATTATTATGAATCATAAAATAAAGAATTTCCACTTTCAAAGTTTTTTTAGTATATTATTTCTGGATTTTAATTTCTTTAATCTGTAATTGTTATTAATAGTCATCAGTAACAGCTAACATATGCTGATGTACTGATCGAGCTTCGTAAGGAGGTGAATTCGGACTAGAGTGTTAGGTGCAAGACCCGCAAACAAAGGAGACTTGCTGATTAAAATCGGAAGTGACTCCAAAAAGGAGCCTGGATAGTAAAAGTTGATGAAAAAATTCGCATTACTCTCAATTCAAAGAGCACGAATCAATCTGTAATTCCTGATATTAAAAAGTAATTTTGGTCGAAAATTATTCGAGTTGTGAATTTTTTAATTTGACTTTAACTGACAATGTGATTAGATAACACCGGGAAAAAACTGGTAGAATTCCTAATCAAAATTCTACGCACTTCCAGTAGAATGATATGCATCGATGTGCCTGGAATAATTAGAATACTTAAGCTGCAGGATGCTAGCAAAAATATCGCCATAAATTTCAATGACCTGGATTATTCTAATCGAGCGGATGTCCAGATTGTTTTCTCAGGAGTTTTTTTTGACACTATCAAAAAGTCTACATATAAGATATAAGTTTATAGAACCGAACTCTATTGTTCCTGTTCATTTTTTTTTTGTGAATATGAAGAAATAGAAAAGATAAACGTATTATCAGATAAAAGAAATAATTTCAAATAATCAGTATCAGAAAGAATTAATCAGTCAATGATTAGCGGTATTACCCTATCCCATTGATCTCAATTAATATCAATTGTATTTATTTTTTGACTTATAAATAAATTCAAAATATTTAGGTTTATTGGCCGCGTAAATAAATAATTATTTCAATTATATTGAATTAGATTCAATTATTTAAATACAGTTGCAGTAAAATCAGAAGATCATTTTTTTGTCATTTTATTAGAAATGGAAATGGAACTTAATTTGTTGAAAAAGATAAAAAATCTTGCTGAAATTTTGAAATTAGAATAAAGATTATCAATAAATCTTATTCCCAAACACAAATAAACTTTTCATTAACTCTAATCACTATGAAATTGAAAATTCTACCAAATAAAGACAATTCCAACATATTACAAATATTAACATAAAAAATATATTTTAAAATGAATTACTTATTAAGAATTTATTAAGAAATTAACTCTTAATATACTCAATTTTAAACATTATAATTTTTCAATGACCTTTCAATTCAATCAAACATAATCAAAATTAACCATCTTGATGAAAAACAATTAATAAGAAATTAATTGGAAGAAAATCAGCATCGTAGATCTAATTAAAGGATTTACTCGTTAAGAGATTTCCTAAAAGTTAATTTAAAATAAATTATCTTGATTGGGTGGGTATAAATTCATAAACTTGAAGAAAGTAAAGCACAGTCTTGGAATCGAAAAGAAAATTCCATAATGATGCATAGTGTGTTCTTTGGTCTAAGCCTTCTGGCTCTTACTCAGGGTAAGTTAATTAAAAATTTTAATTTATAACAATTAGTATTTTATACTACCAGAAAAATTTATCATTTATAATACTTTATAAATAAAATAGAAATTTTAATTAATGTCTTTATTAATAGCTGCTGTCCTTGACTGGAATTCTTTGGTACCAAGAATCGTCAATGGACAAAATGCCCAACCTGGAGAAATTCCGTATCAGGTAATTAATATTTAAAAAAAAAATTTACACAAATAGTGATTTGCTATTAGCCAATAGATCCTTTTTTATAAAACATTCAAAAGGATATAATTTAGAAAATTAGGTTTAATTATAAACCATTTGTCCAGGTGTCACTTCAAACCAAGGGTCAAAATTTCCACTTTTGTGGAGGTTCAATTTTGAACGAGAAATATGTGATCACTGCAGCCCATTGTGTTGTAGGGTATGACACTTTATCTCTAAACTTTTAAACACAATTTTCGCCAATTTTTAATAAATTTTTTAACAATTTTTTACTTTTAGTAATAAACCGGACAAAATACAAGTCATTGTTGGTACATTAAAACTGAGTGAACCAAAATCTATTCACCTTGTTGAGAAGATTATTACTCATAAAGAATATAATCCAAAAAATGCTTGGAAGAACGATATTGCTTTGCTCCAGGTAAGATTACGCAAGAGGTTAACAATAGGCAAAATATTAAACAAATTTTTTCTCTTTTGCTACCATTTAGGTAAAGGAACACTTCGTCATGACTGACGAAATCAAAAAGGTTTCTCTCCCCCATCATAACGCAATATTTAAACCAAATCAAAAGGCCGTCGTCTCAGGATGGGGTAGACTATTGGTAAATTTTTCCTTCTTCAACCAATTACTCAATATAAAAACCAGTTTTTCCTTAATCGAGATAATTTTTTCCACAGTTTAATGGACCAACTCCGGATCATCTACAACGAGCTGATCTTGTAATTGCCGATCAAACCTATTGCAAAAGAAAGTATTCCGACTTTGGTCTTTCGGTTCACGATAGTCAGATTTGTGCCTACGATCCTAAAGTGATGAGGGGTTCATGCAACGTAAGAGCATTTCTTCATTTTTCTTTTACTCTATTCTCTACAGCATCTTCAATTTCAAATTCGAGTCAAACGTATGGTCAATATTTGTCTGAATATTTTCCCTGTTTCTGCAATATTAGAATATTGAGGCCATGTTGCAAATAAAGATGAAAATTTAGATGCTGTGAGGAAAATTTTTAGAATTGGAATTAATTTTAATTTTATTTTTTAAATTTGTCATTTATAGGGTGACTCGGGTGGTCCTTTGACTGTTAATGGACTTCTTGTGGGACTCGTCTCATGGGCTAATGGTTGTGCTAAAACCGACTATCCAACGGTTTACACTAGAGTTCCAGCATTTTTGGATTGGATCACAGAACACGCGGTTTAAATTTCTTCGAAAGTATTTAATTAATTCAAAACGATAAATTTTTACCCATCCAGTAAATTTTAATATTTATTGTATAATATTTATTAGCAGCTATTATTAAATAGAAATATACATTTTGTAAATCCTTTTTAATAAAATTATTAATAGAGAAATCTTTGGTGATTTGCTTTATTTATTTAGTTTCATCTATTTTTTTTTATTTAATTATCCTAAATTACTTATATCATTTTTCCGAAAAACACAAATTCCTATAAATCATTCTTCCTTTTTAAATATCATATTTAAAGCATATTACCAACACTAATAGACAAAAGAAGGAAAATTACTAAAGTATCTCTTTCCTAGAAAATTGATTAATCAATTTTTTGCCTTCTCAAAAATAATATATTAAACTTTAGAAGAGATAAAAATCAGACAAATTCTTATCGTTTCACTTATGATATAAAAATGTCTTCTTTTTAGACAGTTTCAACAAAGATTCATTCGAAGATAGTTCAAAATGATATTTTACATATTTTTTACGTTTTGTCTCCTGTTAGCTTCGTCTAATGGTAAGAATATTTTTTAAATATCTGTTTTATAAATATTTCTAAATTATTCCCTTGATAATCCAGTGGAAGGTTGGGAAGCTTCCGTGAAATGAAAGAGGGAGAGCTAATTTTATTTTTAATCTTAATTCTAGCAAGAAACTTGGAAAGGATCATCAATGGAAGAAAAGTTTTACCTGGAGAAATTCCATACCAAGTATGTATTATTCATTAGTTTCACATAAAATAATAAAAAAAACTTTTATTTCCAATTGATAAATTTTAATGTTCCAATGAAAATTTTCAATCACAGTAATGGATATTTCAGGATATCATACGGACATCCACTAGCTTCAGGAAATTAGGATATTTATAGGATGTCTTAAGGACACATACCTGATACATCCTTTGGATATTCTAATTTTCGAAAGCAGTCGAACATCTAGCTATGATGTCCAACGGATATCCAAAATATATATGGAAGAATGAATTTATTTTAATCAATTAAAATTTTAATAAGTGCTAAGAAATAATTTTCTCATGAAGGTGTCACTTCAAACTAACACCAACTTCGAAAAATCTTTTTGCGGTGGATCTATTTTGAACGAAAATTACGTGATAACAGCTGCTCACTGTGTTGTTGGGTAAAAAAATTTTTTAATAAATAATATATATTTTATAATAATCTATAAATAATATATCGATGCCACTGTAAACTTAAAAGTATCAAATTTAATCCAAATTTTTGGATCAATTTGATACTTTCAAGTTTACAGTGTGATATAGCTCGGATGATAAAACGCATTGCTTTGCGATCGCGGAGGTTAAGCATCCTTGAGTGCGACTAGTACTCGGATGGGTGATATAAATAAATTTTTTTTTTAAATTCTATCAAAACAGTAAGACTAAATAATTCTTTTTCAAAAGAAAACATTTCTAATAATTAGAAATAATAAATTTACTATCTAATAAGTAATTACTGTATGTATGGTTCTTTCAGTAAGACTCCAAGTAGTATAAAAATAGTAGCGGGGACAATTGATCTTATGAAACCAAAAGCCACTCATTTGGTTGAAAAAATAATAACCCACAATGCATATGATCCACATAATTCGTGGATAAATGATATAGCTCTAATAAAAGTAAGTTTCATACAATAATGTTCATTTTATTTTTTAAAAAAGGTTCAATTTTTCAATGTTCATTTTTATAATTATAGGTAAAAACTCCCTTTGCAATGAGCGATGAAATTAAAAATGTTGTCCTTCCAAAATCAGACATAGTTATTAAAGATAATGAAAAGGCTATTGTTTCCGGATTTGGCCGCATTTGGGTACGTTTTTACTTTATTATTTTTCTTTTTTTTCTTTTATCTATGTAGAATTTAAGAATAAAATATTTTTTACAGTTAGGAGGACCTATTTCCTTACAATTGCAAATGGTTGATATTTTTGTAGCCAATCAAACATTATGTGCCACAATATACAAAGAAATGAGTAATCTGAATATTCACGATTCTCAAATTTGTGCTTATGATACACAAGTGATTAAAGGAGCTTGCCATGTATGTATTTAATTAACAGTAATATTAGTAATAATTATCAATTAACACTGACACGAAAGAAAAATCTAGTTCGAAGATGGTTCTCTTCGTTGTAATCGTCGGCCATATTGATCCGCCATTTTTAATTTTGAACTACTTTTAGGACTTTAGATACATCACAACAAAGAGAACTCAGCATATGTCAGTCTTCGCACTTGAAATTTTTTTTCCGTGCTTGTGTTATTTATTGTTATTAGTTTTTAATTTTATAGTAAGACAACCATAAATAAACTATAATTTTAGGGTGACTCTGGTGGACCGTTGACTATTAATGGAGTACTAGTCGGAATTGTCTCGTGGTCAAAGGGTTGCGCTCAGCTTGACTTTCCCTCGGTTTATACAAGAGTGTCTGAATTTTTAAACTGGATTGAAGAAAATGCTATCTAATTGTTATATAAAAACACTGACAACTACAAGCAATATTGTTCAAATTTAGCATTAATGATCTGTATTTAATAAAATAAAGTAAAAAATATCTTTATTAGGATGACTATTTTCAATTGGACTTTCTTTAAAAACTTCGTTTTGTTTTTTTTGCATAATAAATAATTCATGATATTCATTGTTCTGAAATTGTTCAAAATTTTTGAAACCATGATTCAGAGATAACTAGTTTTGCAAAAATGATTTTTACAAAATGAGATAAAATATCTAAATTTACAGTAATCAAATATTGATACGTCTAATCTTATTCTACTCCAAAAGGGATCAAAGATCAAGAGGTAGGTACAATTTTCATTGCTTAAGAAAACAATTCAAGGAATAATAATTCCAGACCATGTTCAGAATGCAGCTTCTAATTTTATTGATTATTGGAGTTGTGTCCATTACCCAAGGTACGAAGTTTTCAAAAAGTTTATAATCTACTTTAAATTTGTTATTATTGTTTTCTGATTTTGAGTAAAAATAATATTTATTTAAACGTACGCTTTATTTTTATTGTCAGCTCATATTTTGGAATCAAATTTTCTCGAACCTAGAATTATCAATGGAACAGATGCGAAAAGTGGAGAGTTTCCTTATATGGTATAGTTTATTTATTACTTATTTGCAATCTATTATTTTTGTAATCTATTAAACATTTGTTTATAAAAAACTGTGTGCAAATATATATTTTTCCTATAAAGGTTTCACTACAGAGTCGTTATTTTAATGATCACATTTGTGGGGGATCTATTATAAGCAGTCGATATGTGTTAACTGCTGCTCATTGTGTCATATTGTAAGATTAACTTTCAATTTTCTTTATAAAATAGTTGTCATGTTGGATCAGACTTTTGAAATGTATTATTTACTTTTGACTATTCTCGCAAAAATCCGCTTTGGAGTCCAAAAGGTCTCTCCGTGAAAATAGCAGTAATATTTATTTTTTCTAACAGGAGATCCAATATGTCAACTAAGATGTAAAATTATATATCAGAATAATTAATTATTTGCCAAAAATATTTATGAATCTTTTTCAGACAGAAATCAGGAATGCTGAAAGTTGTAGCAGGCGCATTAAAACTAAATGAATCAAAATCAATTCATTACGTCGATAGAATATATTTTCATAAAAAGGTTCAATATAAAAGCAGGTCTTGGCAAAACGATATTGCATTGGTCAGGGTATGAAACATATTCCATATCTTCGCATTACAATTTTTATAAAACACTTTGTCCTTAGTAAGAACAATTTTTATTTACGTCACTCAATAGGTAATAGAAAGTTTTATCACAAGTAAGTCGATAAAGCCGATAACTCTACCGAATCCCAAAATGGTTATAAAAAACAATCAGAAAGCTGTTATTTCTGGTTGGGGTCCTCTTAAAGTAAGTATGATAATAATTTACATGTTTCGCATAAAGTATTTTTATACTTTAAACACTAAAGACCAGATTAATCTCCTAGAACTAACGTACTTTTGAAAATTTTTCTTCCAGCTTGAAGGTCCTAACTCGAATGTTTTACAAAAAGCTAATATTTTCATAGCCAAGCAAAGCTTGTGTGTAAACACGTATAAGAAAGAAAATCTGACGATTTACGACTCCCAAATCTGCGCTTATGACCCAAATGTTCCAAGAGGAGCATGTTTAGTACGTTTTCAATTTACCAAAAGACTTCTAAATTAGTAAAAAATTAACTATTTTGATATTACTATTATTATTGATAGACTAATTAATATTGTAATAATTTATTTTGATATAAATTGAAATTTTTCTTATGTAGCTGGATAAATAATACCAGATCTTTTGTTATCTTAGGGAGATGCTGGCGGTGCTTTGACAGTAAATGGAGTTCTCGTAGGTATCGCCTCTTGGGGACATAATTGTGCACAAACAGATTACCCATCAGTTTATACCAGAGTTACTCAATATCTTAGCTGGATTAAGGCAAACTCTTAATGACTTATTTAACAATTGTTCAAAATTTATGTGTTATAGGATGTTGTTAAATTTTTAGTCATATTCTACATTAGAAAATTAGAATATTTAGAATATATCAGTTCAGTCTTAACCTTCTAGCAAAGCGGATCCACTTCTCACATAGCACAACATTTTTCAGCTTTAGTTAAAACATTTAAAGGGTTAAATAAAAACTGACTCACCGACCGGTGAATCCCTCGTTGGTCGATGGAAGCTATGCCATCGCACTTCCTCTCAGGAAAATAAAATTAAAAAAAGTTGGACCTCTCCCGAAGATCCCTGCTCGGTGATCGCACTTCTGCGCGGGTCGGGAGTATACC
>JUFY01029264.1:15195-28625 GCA_001855655.1 Leptopilina clavipes | reverse complement strand
TTTTATTTGAACCAAATATAATTTATTTGAGTTAAATAAAAGTATATTTGTCTCAGAGCCAACTAAACTATTTATTTGTTTTAAATAAAAATTTTATTTGACACAAATTTTTACTTGACATAAATAAATTTTTATTTGAACCAAATAAAATTTATTTGTTCCAAATAAATAGTTTAGTTGGCTCTGAGTCAAATATATCTTTCTTCTGAGAGTTTAAGGAGGTGTCCAAGTCGATTGGATTTCAATAAAAAATTAATATTCATTGTATATGTATTTTATAAGAGAGCAAGTTAATTATTTAGGAGCAAGTTTTTTTAATTTTGTACATAAATTATTTTATTCTTTCTTGAAAAATGAAACGCTTTTGTATACATTTTTTCCCCCGGAAAGAACAATGCAGAAGAATGGCATTTATATGTCTTTGTGTATGAAACGCTACAGGTGGTATTATTCTTGAGTTTATGAGTTAAAAGGGCATATGCCCCCCATGATAGAGAGAGAGGGGGGCACACAACACTCTTATTGAGCCTTTAGTACAAGAGAGTCAAAAGTAGAATTGCAGGAGAATCAAATTGCTGATAGAGAAAAAAGAAAGACTAAAAGTATCAATTAGTGATGTGCCATTGACATAAAATACCAAAAGAAACGAAACCCAAAAAAAAAACTGGGGTGCAACGTTTTCTTATTTTTCCTTCAAGAGAGAAAATTATAAACTTCCTTTGAGGTAAAATTATTACATACACATTTAAAATACGATGAGAAAAAATATTCAACCACTTTTACGGAACTTCTTATTCCTCTCTCTCTAAAAAAAAAAAAATTATTTAACATCACTTCTTTTTTAGATGTCGATTATAAAAGGAAAATTAGCTTCTTTATTACTTTGCTTTGCACTTAACGTTCATTATTGGCTTCAACCTATGCAGGTGGAAAACTGCATTACTCTAAGAACCAATTTAAGGGCAATTTTCGACAAACATTATTGACATTTTAATTAACCTGGAAATTAAATGTCAATATAGTCTTCCAATTTTTTATTTTATTTTTTCTCGTGTCTCTTGGAGAAATTTTGAAGATTGGGGAGAATTTGCGATTTTATAAAAATATTCGAAAAATATTAGATTGTTACGAGAATTGAAATTAGAACGGTATAATGATATTGTGTATAGTCAATCGTTTGAGAACGACGACCCGAGTACTGGATACTCTTTACTTAAGCTTGTCTTCATGATCACAGAGTGACTACGTAACCTCAAGGTCGGGCTGTTACTACTGAAACGATAAACATATATATATGCTATTCTCGCGCCTGTTACCTAATCTAAGAGACCAACCAGTAATACTACGTTTACTACAACCTATACGCCATTCACGCCCCAAGCAAAACTATCTTTCAATTGCTTTTCAACCATCACGCCAATCACCCTTAAATAATCCAGCATCTAACTGACAGGAAATGCTCAAAATTCAATAAAGCGCTGAAATTTCAATTACGATCTACGAAAATACCGGTTATGTCCTATACTGGGTCTGATAGACCCCCTGACTCGAATTTAAAGATAAATATCTTTTAGAAACTTTTAGGGATTCATATTATTCAATTTTTTTAAAGCATTATACGACAATATTTTACTCAATACAATATTTTAAGTTGTATCATTTTTTTCTATTTTGTCCTCTTTTTCCGTTTTTATTAATATTAGTTTCAAAAGTATCAGTATTAACAGGTTAGATACGAGACATTTGAGCTGATTCCAATTTTTATTGGACGTGTTCCTACGCATGCGCGTATAAGTTGAGCGCATGCGTGACAAGCATAACCTCTAATTCTGACTCATACGCGCATGCGTAGGAACACGTCCAATAAAAATTGGAATCAGCTTCATTTTCCTTCATATTCTTAAAACACAAAAATCGTGCTTTTTGCTGAAAGAATTTGAGACTGAAAGGATTAACACTTTATTGTTATTCTAACTTATAAAATTCTTCTTCAACAAATCCTTAACAATTTTCAAAAGAAAAAAAAATAGTCACAAAATTATTTGCATCCGTAACACATTGCTATCTTTGGCAACATGCACACATGTATATAGAAAATCCAGAGAGGGAAGAACGAGGTAAATAAGTGGAGGCGTTGGACCTCTGAATAATAAATCTCGTAACAAATCCTCAAACATCAGTTAAATACGATTGTTATGGGGGTTATCACGATATACTGAGGGGGTTTTGTATTACAGAAACTGCAAACCGCGCTGATCAACAAAAATGTGATTCTAAATATAGAAGATATTGATATATTCTAGTCAGGTTTTTTTTCATATATAACCCTTTGGGAAATATAAAAAAGAGAACGAAGAAGAAAAAGTAATTAACAAAAGAGTTAGAAATTTTTCTAAATCCCCCTTTGAACAATTTACATTAAATTACAATTAAAAAAAGTGTTATATATATATATGATAAAAAGTAAAATCAAAGTATGGGAAAACTTTTTCTCTCGCGGATTAAAAGAGAGAGAGAGAGAGAAAGAAAGAATAAACTACACATGTTGAGAATTTTCTCAGGGTTGCTACGATTTTTCCTGAACAAAATTCCATGACTTTTCCAGATTTTCCAGGGCTCAAATAATATTTTTCCATACTCTGTACTCCATAACCAAAAAACGATTATCATAAATAAATATGAGTAGTCGTGATTACTGCTGTCTAAAGTAAAAACCTAGTAAGTCGCATTTGCCATAAGGGCGAGCGTCCCTTAGCTTTGTTATTCGACTTTCGCTCTTAGGACAAATGCGACTTACTAGGTTTTTACTTTGGACAGCAGATTATAAACTATTAAAAATTACTATTGGTGAAACCAATGTTTGGATTTTGTTTTCGACTTACAAATACACAAAATTACAGTAAAATCTACGAAACAATATTATTTTGATAAAAAACCATTTTCCAGGTATTTTATACTTTTTCCCTGACTTCTCCATACAGAATAAAATTCCCTGATTTTTCAGGTTCTCCAGGTTTCCAGAAAGCTTAACAACCCTGATTTCTTTATTCTAAAAAGCAATATATTTAGAAAATAATTCTCTTTAGTTTCTCTTTTCTTGATGCAAATAAGATCAGAGGAATAAACACAAAATTCATTTGCACTTTTATCGAGGGATTTTTTGTGTTACAATAAATACTAAGGTGGAAATTTTTTTGTTTTTTTCAGGATCAATACGAAATAGACGATGATGAGGAGGATTTGGAGGGAACTAGGTGAATTTTCGTAAGTAATACAAAAAAAAATGGTTTCATCTCTTTGTTTCTTAGAAAGTAGTTAGTAAAAGGAGTCAAGTGACTTCATGTAGGTTATTTGACGATGCGAAAGTTTGCATGTGAACGCACATACGCATAAAGTACAGAATAATGCGTCACTCGGCTTGGAATAGCTACTGATGCCAATGCTCATAGCTTACATACATTCGCCACCTTCGTCAGTAATGTTTCGTTGTATTGATCCGCACACTTACTCAAATGCCAATGTGCATGGTACATGTTACACCATATGTGTGTTTCGCGACCAAATTCTCCTTCCCCCCCAAGAGAATAAAACCACAGTTAATCGGACATTTGCAATAACAATCAAATCAAATCGATAAGATTATTTAAATAAAATACTGCAAACAATTTTTTAGAAAAGTAATTCATTATTTATGAAAAACGAATGAAAAAATAATTCCGCAAAGTAAAAAAATGGGGCGCGTCCACTTAATTATTGCTATGCATATATCGCTAATTAAGTCATTGAATCAAAAACTCAGCGAAGGGAAATTAAAAATAAAAAAAATAAAGTCATAGTCCGGACTAAATGTTTATTAGTCTCATTAGTATTTTACTTTTTGAATGATTCTTTTCCCCTTTTAAAATTGAAAGATTAAAAAAAAGACAACACAAAAACGATAAAGTATTATCGACGAGGAAAATTTCCATATTTATTTGACAGAATACAAATATATATGTTTAGCTGTGTAGAGTATATAGGTTTCTTGCAGAAAAGGTATATAGTTAATGTGACGTGTACAAGTTGGTACTTTTAGCTTTATCATAATCTAACAATGAGTCATATGCGTCAATTGAGATGTACGTAAAAAATAGGTAACAGAAATAGCAACCACGTGTTAAACATTTTTAAATTAAGTCCCTCTCTCGGTTAATAATTTTCATCACGTATTTTCTATATGTGAATGTCTTACTTTTTCTATATAAAAGTTTCACTTCGCCAAATTTTCAATTTTTAAGAAAATATTTCTTGGCAGTCAAATTTACATTTCAGAGAATTTTTATTTTCACGAATTTTCAAGTCTCGATAAGAAATATGCACTTTTTATTTATAAAATATTTTGTCACGCATTTTAAAATTAAAATTAAATTAAAATTTTTGATGATTTAATATTTTTAATTCGTGTCAAAATTTATATATATATATATATTTGCCCGGTTAAGTGAAATTTTGAATTGAGATTTTGAAAATTAGTTTTTAATTCATGAAAATCGTCCTCTGGAATATAATTATGATAATGGAAGTGGAAATGTAACACGCGCTTATTATGTAATCCAAGTCTTTGTCGAGGTCAATTCTCATCAGAATTATAATATAATAGGAGGGAGAAAAACATTTTCTTATATCGAAAATAAGGAAAAATTAAATTTCAATTTAAATCCCATGTTAATTCTAAAAGGAAAAAGAAAAAATATCAACTTTTTCATATATAATTCTAGTCACTTAGAAAAAGTTTTTAATATAAAAATCTAGACTGTTAGTAACTTTTCCTTCTACTTTAGGAATTTAATTTTAACATAGAAATATTATTTTATATTTCTCTTGTTAAAGATATTATGGATTAATATCGAATAAAAATACAGTATAATTTGAAGAAAAAAAAAATTAATTTAGTTTGGATTTAATTGAAATCTAATGGAAAAATTAATTTAAATCAGAGATTTAATATTTACAACAGTGATGAGGCAAAAAATGTTTTGACATAAAATTCTGTTATTCGTATAGAGTGATCAATATTTCCTGCATGGAAATTGAGTGAAGATAAGGAAATAGTGCCACACACCATCTATATTTCAAAATTCTGATGACATAAATTCCTTTGTTCAGGAATCAATAATAAAATCCGAGCCGAATAAACCATTTTCTATTATAAGAAAAAAAAGTCGGAAAAATTTTAAGTTGTCGAACAAAATTGTTTCTTTATTTCATGTTAAATTTTTCCAATACATAGAATTCTTAAAACGACGAATTGCAACTAAATGGAATTTTCTTTTAGTCCGCAATTTTTTTTTAATTTTCGAATTTAAATTAATCTTAATTTTTATATTTAAAAGAATTTCCATTTCACCGAATTGTTAAAACGTTGATGTTTTATATGTGATACAAAATTGCAACTGGCCGAACTAATAAAAGACGGAGAAAAAATTTGGCGCGAATTTTTGAAATTGATCAATTGGAAATAATCCAAGAAAATTGTGATTGGTCAGTTTTAAAATTCGCGCCGAAATATTTCTTCGCGTCTGTTATTAAGTCTTCTTGGTTCGGCTTGTTGCAATTTCGGTCAAATAAAAATTCAGCATTTTTACAATATTCTATCAAATATATATACGCAATTCGTGCAAATGAAGATTCGGTGAAATGTAAATTCTTTTATATAAAAAATTGCGATTAATTTAAATTCGAAAATAAAAAAATTGGTCTAAGAGATAATTCCATTTTAGTGAAATATTATAAAAATTCTAACAAATTTTATCGCGGATATTCCATACGCGCTCTGAGATTTTCTCCATCATCATTTTGGATTTTATCTCCTATTAAATCGAAAGAAACAAATCAACTTTATTGTTTCTATCAATTTCTCGACTTATGTGCGTTATTATATTAATTAGAGCACAATATATATAAAGTATCCGCTACACTGAAAGCAAACAATATTCTGGGGTTACAAGCGGTCAGTTTAGCGATCGTTGGGCGTGAAAAATGAATGGCTAACGCTTAATTAGCGTGGGATAGAAGAATGCAGGGTCGACAGGATAAGAACCTTCTTCGACTATACGTAAACGTATATATATATAAATCCAATGAACGAAATGACCTTGTAAAGAACGCGAACCCGCTTTTCTTTACTTCCACACTTATGTTATATATATCAAGGAGAGTAGTTCACGGTTCTAAACATTTTTCAATCTTAATTGTCTTACTCCACAATTTTAATGGAATAGATATATTTAGGATAAACAAACTAATTACCTCTCTTCTGATTACAATAATTATATATCTATACAAAAATAAATTCATCTACTATTATCATTTCAAAGGAAATAGTTTGAGAATTTCAAATGTAATGATAACGAGGAAAAAAATACCTGCCGTTCTCAGGTAAAAATTATATACGTGACGCTCCACGGTGAACGACACTTAACGCGGCAACGAATTATAGGTTATGTTTAGGAAAGTTTTTGCTTGATTTAAGATTCATTTTTAATTACCTGAAGTCAGGAACAATTTTTATTAATTATTTAGTATATTAAATATTTAATAAAAATTTTTTTTGACTTCATTTAATTAAAAATGTATCTTAAATCAAGCTAAAACTTTTCTAAACATAACCTATAATTCGTTGCCTCGTTAGGTTTTTTTCACTGTGGAGCGTCACGATGTTGAAGTCCACAACGTTTATGATCAACGATTTAAAAGAAAAATATTTTTCTATTGTAACTTTTTTTAAATTTTTATAAAAAAAACATTTTTGCAATTTTTTTTTAACCAACAACTGTGAAGAGAAAAACAACTGTGAAGAGAAAAAGTTGTATACAATAAATTTTATTTTTTGGTTGAAAAAATATTACTTTTCTTTTGAATCGTTGATGATAAACGTTGCGGACTTCAACTTGATGAGAGTCACATATATGTTTGAACCGGAACCTTAATTTTTTTGTATAGACCCAAGTTTTAGGTTATTTTAAATATTTTCTTTAACCTAAATAAATATTTATTTGATCCAAGTATAAATGCTTGATTCAGTTTGATCTTTGATATAAATTTTTGTGATCGAAGAAAGAATTTGGTTGGTTTTGAAGCAAATTTTTTCAGGAGGCAAACAAACATTTTTTTAATGCATTTATTTGGTTGTTTCAAATAAATTTTTTTCTGAGTGTGTGTTGTTCTCGTAATTGATTACATACATTAATTTGCACATATGTTGGAATCAACGCCTTAAGGAATATCTTAAACGCCTCCTCCTACTTCTAGAACCTTCTAACAAGGACGCAACTGTCCCACACAATTTTTTTTTATTTTAATAATAAAATTTCACAATGGCAAAGTAAATTTTCTTCTATAAAGATGTCATTTTCTTTGAGAGAAAGAGAGAGAGAAAATTAACTTTCTAAACCATTAGAAAATATTTTATTAATCAAAATAGTTTTTGAAGAAGAAATTTTTGAAATATTACATTCACAAATTAATCGAATCGCTTCACAATTAATTTCCAGTTTCTTCAGAATTTAAAATAGCTATTATTTTGAAGATAAATGAAATTTACATATAAAAAAAAACTGTGACAAAGAAGGTAACAAATTTATTAAAATAGGTGACAAAATATTAAATAGAATTTATAAATTTTAAATAGGTGGCAAAAAAAGGTGACAAATCTGTAATCACAGATTTAATCACCTATTTAAAATTGTACAATATTGATAAACTTTTTACATTAATTTGTTAATTCATTGTATTTGACTTAGTGCACTGAAAAAAATTTATTTGATTCCAATAATGAATTACTTGACTATTATCAAATAAATATTTATTTGTATCAAATAAATTTTATTTGAGTCAATTAAATGGTATTTGACTCAAATACAGAAATTATTGATTCAATTACAAAAAAATTTATTTGATCAATTAAATGTTATTTGAGTCAAATACAGAAATGGTATTTGACTCAAATACAGAAATTATTGATTCAATTACAGTTTATTTGATTTAAATAAAAATTATTTGGTGCAAGTAAATATTTATTTGATAATAGACAAGTAATTCATTATTTGAATCAAATAAATTTTTTTTCAGTGTGGTAATGTTTTAGTCATTTTTTTAGAAAAATTCTTTTTTTATACCTGTGAAAAATCAATTTCATTCAAGAATGATTTGGAAATTTAACACATAAAGAATATGAATAGAAAAATGTGAGTAACAAATTTATACATCTGACTTTCTATAAACCCACGCAGTCAATGACCCCTTTACACTTTAATCGTATTCCAAGTATTAAAATTTACCTAAAAACAAAAAAAAAACTTATATTTAATTTCAATCTAAATTGTATGTCTTTATTAATAAACATTGAGTAACAGAAAAAGCGACTTGAATATAATTTAAAAATCAAGTTAATTAGAAAAAAATACCATTCAATTTAGAGTATATTTATAATTTTTCTACAAAACTGTTTAAAAAAAAAAATTCACAAAGTATTCAATTTTTTTTGTTGCTAATTCATAAGATAAGAAAAATAATTTTTAAATTTCTAAATTTTCTCTGAAATTAGATTTTTTCAATGAAAAATAATCCGACTTTGAATAAATTAGATATATTTCAATATCGATTGAATTGGAAAATAGTTGTTTTTGCTGGAAAAATTCGTTGTCAAGAAAATCGATACTATTTTAATATCAAATATAAAATTAAAATAAGACACATAATAAATTAGAAAAAAAAGAACGCAGATATAAAAAAAGAATCTTTGTGGGTGATCAACCTAAAAACGGAAAAACTGAATCTGCGCCGTTCTAAGTACGATCTCCCATTTCTGCTCGCCTTATATGGATATAAATGTATGTAAAAATGGGTGTTTTTTTTTAATCTATTCTATCAAACGTGAATTAATTTTTTTCAATTAACAATCTCTAATAAGACAAATTCATTCACAAAACTTTTGTCAAACTTAAAATACACTTGTCCTGACAAGTAAATTTTTTCACGTGTGAAAGAAAAGAGGAAAAAGAAAAAAAAAACTTAAAGGTGTATTTTTTCGCCGGCGAAATATACAATATGGCGACAAGACACTCCTCTCACCCCCTTAAGCGTCGCGTGCGTCATAATCATGAAAAGCGACTATCTTCAGACGAACCCGCTCTGATCCTTGATAACTCAACACTTGTAATCTAAAGAATTTCACAAGAGGAAATTCTATTTTGAAAACAAGAAAAGGACAAATGAGTCATTTGAATTTAAAAGAAATTAAATGATGATGAAAATGAATTCTTTTCTTTTTTACCCCCTGAAAAACGATGTGACAAAAGTGCCAATCGGCGTGGATCGCCTGACTATAGTCTACGGGGTTCACACGGATACTGAGAACTTGCACTTTTTTCACAGTTTATTAATGACGAGTCGCGTAATAATGATATTGACGAGATTTTAGATATGTTTAAATAAGAATTTTCTCAATATTTAGATAAAAACTCACCTTTTGAGTGCAGTTAGTGGCCTGGAAAATCGGCTTCGGCGTACTTCAACAGCTCCCGTTTACTACGATCTTGCGGAGTGCACTGTCGTCGATCAGCGGAAACCGCCATATTGGACTGCGTTCAGAAACTGTTTCCGGTTATTCAAATTTTAACAAAAATATTCATATCTTAAATATTGATTTTTTTCCATCAATTTTTGTCATTTTTCATGAAAATTGACAATTTTCAAAGAAATATTTATTAAAATGTTTATAAATATTCAATTACAAATTTACAAGTGTTAAAATAATGAAAACGCTTAATTAACTTCTAATTTTTAATTATTAAAATTCTTACTTTGATAGTTTCTCTCATATTTAAAGAAACTTTTTATTGTTTAAGAATGGTATTTTATCTGTAATTATTTAATTTTTTTCTCTCTTATTTAAATATTTTTTGACATAATTGTCAAAATGAATAGAAATATAAAAACTTTAAAGGATTCTCACTCTGTAAATTATAATATAAATTCTAAAGAAAGTTATTTACAGGGTACAATTTAAAAAAAGTTGATTATTTATTTTAATTTTGAAAAAAATAGGAAAGAGATTTCTGAACGCAGCCCCAATTGCAGCGCTATCTGTAGTTTATTTTTTAAACTCAGAAGCACATGGTTTGACAGCGTGTTTTTAAATCTCAGACAATCTTGTTTTAATTTTCTAATTGTGAATAATTGTTTATAAATATGCCTAAATCAAAGAGGGATAAGAAAAGTAAGTGTTATTTTATTGTCATTTTAAATAAAAATTATCATATACCATTAAAGTAATATAATATAAAGTAATTTTACTAAACCTAACCTATAAATATGTTTTTAATTCTTTATTTTTCAATAAATATAAAGTAAAATTAGATAACTAATTAAATTTCTGTATTTAAAATTGCACTTTTTAACTTATTAAACATAAATTTAATAATTTAACACACAATTTGCATTTTAGTTTATACATAACCTAAAATTTAGTCGCAATAATTATATATATTTTTCCAGTTTCACTTACTAAAACAAAGAAAAAGGGTCTCGAATTAAAGCAACATGTTATTGAAGACATAAGATCAAATGTAGAAAAATATGAACGTATTTTTTTGTTTTCTGTGCAAAATATGCGCAACAATAAATTAAAAGAATTACGAGCCGAATGGACTGACAGTAGATTTTTCTTTGGTAAAAATAAAATTATGGCACTTGCTTTTGGTAAAACTTCGGAATTGGAAGTTTCTGATGGTATTCACAAATTGGCAAATGCACTTAATGGACAATGTGGTCTACTTTTTACAAATAGACCAAAGAAGAAGGTTTTTACAATAAATCATTTCAATTAAATATTTTTTAATTTTAATTATTACTTTTTAATTCTCAAAATTATAAATAATTGACATTATTAGGTAATGAACTGGATGGAGCAATATGGAGAAGAAGATTTTGCACGATCGGGATTTATCACTGAGGAGACGATAATTTTACCAGAAGGTCCAATGCCTGATTTCCCACACAGTATAGAGCCACATTTAAGGCAATTGGGAATGCCCACTTCATTACAAAAGGGTGTTGTGACACTCGTTAAAGAATTTGAAGTCTGTAAAGAAGGACAGACTTTAAATCCAGAACAAGCCAGAATTCTCGTAAGAAATCTTCTCATTGTTAATTTCAAATTTGAGTTTGAATTTCAATTATTTCAGACATCACAAGCTATCACCTTATTAATCTTTTCTCATCTATTTGAAATTTTGTCACGTATTTCATATATATTTTGATTAATTTGTTACCTTCTTTTACAGAAATTATTAGGAAGAGCTTTAGCTACATTTAAATTAACACCTCTTGGAGTTTACACAAAAAAAAATGGATATAAAAAATTAAAGGCAGAGAACGTTGAAAGGGAAATGGAAATTGATGAAGAGAATACGTGATGATTTTTATAGTAATTTCTTTTTAAGTTAGAAATAAATTAAGTTTCAGGTTTCATTATATCGATTTTTTAATTATTTTTCCTTTTTCCAAAAAAGAAGTTTGTGAAATTAAAATTTTTTTTACTAAATTTAAATTAGAATGAAATTTTAAATTCATTTATTCATTTGTTCGTGAAAAAAATCCATGTATAACAAATGATTGCAAATGTTACTGACTTCATTAGTTTTTGATACAAAAAAGTTAAAAAAAATAAATAAAAATTCCAGTATAATTTTTTATTTTAAGTACAAGTGTATATAAAATCATTGGCAAAAAAAATGCTGAGTTTAACATGGATTTTTCTCTCTATTTGGATATTTACATTTGTTCTTGTAAATAAATTTTACTTCATTAATTTGACATTGTCTAGTAAAAAAAACTATGGTTAATTTTGTAATGTTTATATTAAATTTTAGGGAACGTATGTTGTTTTAAGTGGCAAATATTCCAGTAAAAAACAAAGATCTTTAATAACAAAATTAAAACCTAAACGAAGAAGTGAAACTTCAGTTGATTCTTTAGAAATGTTAAACGTTGGAATGGACTCTTGCACGAGGTGTAACGATATCACAAATAGATGGTCTAATAGTAAAACGTCCATATTGACGAATAATCAAGATTAATATTTAATTATTCGAAATAAAAATTTTATTTTCAAGTAAATTAAATTATTCGGAAAAAATGTAATTTTCAAATAAATAAATTACATTATTTGAAATTAAAATTTAATTTTTATGACTAAAAACAATTTTAATTAATTATTTCTTGAAAAAGCAATTTTGAGGAAAAATAAAAAAAAATGCTTAAGATTCAGAGAAACTAAATGTATTTATACCATGTAGTACATAGCTAGCGTAAAATATAAGACAAAATTCTAGAAATTCCAATAAGTTCTTATACAAATTAGAGGAAACGATTTTTATAATACAACGTGTTTATAATTTGCACTTGATGAAAGGAGAGTATTTATGAGGACAGCAAACACAATCGACCAGCGAATTATTCGTAAAATTCAATAATTATTATCATTTCCATGTGTGCAAAGTGATATTCGCTTGATTTGTGTACTATCTTTGGTAAAATGCATTTGTACCCTCTTTTTACTACATTTATTTCACATATATAGAATGTACCATATAGAAAAAAAATCAAATATCCAAATTATGTATTTTATTTTTTCATAATTGCAAAAAGAAAAAAAAATTCCATTTTTTTTGTAAAAATTAGGTACAATGGAATGCTACCGTACAAGCGGGCAAAAAAAAAAGTTTATAATGTAAAAATATTTGATCGGGTATCACAAATTTCTTCAATCGTTTTCATTGCTTGATATTTATAATACATAATTTCACGTAGCTTAAAAACTAAATTGACATTTCACAAAAAAAGTAGGGAATAAATAATAATTTTTACATAAAGATTGTAAAAAATACAAAAACAAAAAATTCAAATCGCACTGTAATAAATTAAACTAAAGTGATTTCGAAAGAATCGTTTTCAGTGTCTTAAAAAATATTAAATCCGTTCATACACATTTTTTTCATACTTAAAAAATACAAATAAGAAATATGGAAAAAAATATAGGGTCTCGCGATTTAAATCACTGGCAAGGACTAGACTTTTGCTTTTAGTAAACAATAAATCCAGTAGAACTGAGACAGTCATTTTACAATAAAACCTAATAGTCAGTGTATTATTTCTTACATTCAAATAGTGGTTTTGCTATATATAAACTAAGTGCATTTTGTCATAACTAATAACGCATTTTTTTTCTTCCTATTATTAAATTTCATAAAAAGAAAAAAATATTTTGACGATTCCTCTTTTCTTTTCACTCTTAAAACTTTGATGAAAAATTGTGACCACATTGCTAGGCACATTAACTACAATTAGGCACCAAAATTTACGTCAACAAAAAAAAAAAAAAAAAAAAA